>CAJHQP010011079.1:0-16348 GCA_905132765.1 Moricandia arvensis
TTAGTTACATCAGCTGGTTTTAGCTCAATCACACTCACTTAGCTGGCTTAAGCTTGTACACACTCTGTATCAGCTCTTCCTCAGTTACATCAGCTGGTTTTAGCTCAATCACACTCAGTTCAGGCGGTTTAAGCTTGTCCACACTCTGTATCAGCTCTTCCTGAGTCTCTCCAGCTGGTTTTAGCTCAGTATGTTCGCCTTCCATCCATCCCGGCTTGTCCTTTGTTGGATGATCAGCTGGCTCGGCCATGGTTACATCATCCCCTTCTCCTTTGAAAAGATTTGTCCTCAAATTTGTATCTCCTACATCAAAAGGAAAGAGTTTAGATAGGAGACCAAGGTTCAAGCAAAGAAACATTTAAGCAACATCAAAGAAATGTTTTAGAAGGAAATTTCCTTGGAGTGTTGAAGCGGTTTTTCTCAAGTACTTCCATCTCCAAATCTTTGGTTGATAAGCAAGTTATCTTCCCTTGTTCCTTGCATTCGTTTGAGACTTATCCTGATGATCCTGGACACTCAAAACACAACCTATATATCCAGAATTATATGTGCAAGACATGTTCTTGTTTAGATCAAAAATGAAACACTTCTTCTTTATATCATGTAGCACATGCCTCAAACATTCAATATGCTTATCAAAGAAGGTATTGTAAACCAGAATAGTATCAAGACACGAAATTGCATAGTTCTTAAAGAAAAACTTCAGTACATGCACAAGCTTCTCTGATTTAGAACAAAAACGATAAAACTCAAACTTAGAATCACTTATCACATGTTTCAAAGGCTTAGCAGGTTTGTAAAAGAATGTGTTGTACACCAGTATATCATCAAGGATCAAAACAACACCATTCTCAAAGAGTGATCTCAAAACAAGCCAAGGTGTATCAGTTTCAGGACATACACGAGGAGGTTTTGAAAACAGAATCAAATACAAACTCGTTTTCAGCTCTAAACGATTTTAGTTCCTGCAATTTCCTAACCATAGATTCTTCCAAGGCATAAGTGGATGAAACAAATCACCAGTGTCTAGTTTATGCTTAGAACAGCTCAGAACAAAGCTATTTTCCTTGAAGACAAATGAATCAAAGGATTTCCAAGAACAGAAAACAGGCTGTTGCATAATAAGTTCTAATGCTTTTCCAGGTTGATCAAAGCTTTGTTTATGTTCCATAAACTTCTCAAAATTCAAAACAAGACCAGGATTGAAGTTATGATCACAGTGAAAACGTTTTTGATCAGAGAATCTATCTTCAAGTTCCTTAAGAGAATAAATCATGTTATCAAAAACAGAGTTTGAAACACAAAGTTCTTTTACTTTGTCAAGACCAAAACGTTTCTCATCATCATAACTATCCATAACAAACGATCAGGCAAAGAATTAACAATAACAAGATCCTTACAATGCTCTTGAGATTTCAAAAAGATTGACTTATCATCAGTTTCTGCTTCACTGTTGTTTGGCTGCTCCAAGACAGCTTCTGGTGGTGAGCTCTCTTCTTCTGCTGAGCTTTCTTCCAAGACCCGAGGCACTGAGACAATGCTACTCGGTTGTACCGGTTCAAAACAAGTTACTTCATCACAGGTTTTATTGACAACACGTTCAGATCGAAGAGATGTTAGAATAAGAGATTAAGATGTGTCGAATGAAGAATAGTGAAGTATTTGATGAAGAATGATGAAGAACAGATGAAGAATGATGAAGAACAAGAAGAGAGAGAGAGAGTATGGACGAGTTTGAGAGAGAGAGAGAGAGTGTGTAATGAGAATTGGAGACTGATTCTCCTTGCTTGTATTCAGATCCATATTACATAATATATAGACAACCAGAAAGAATAAAATATAGACTAAACAGAAAGAGACAAGGGCACAGGTTTAGGGAGTGAAAGTGACATCTGCTTGCATTTGAATTCTTAAGGCAACATGTGACTTCTCTTCTTGGCAGCTTCCTCCAACGTCCATATTGACCAGAAAGGGTCATAAGACTCTCCTGAATACTTGCCTTACACTCTTTGTTCATTCCTAAACCTTGCTTGCCTTGCACTCCACTTCAGGTCAAGATATGATCAAACTGTATAGATAACTTCATCTTGATCATTCTTCTGTCTTCATCATCCTTTCTTACATTGTCTCTCTTTCGTTCTTTATCTCAATACTCCCCCTCAAGCCTGACTATCGGAAATGGTCAAGCTTGGAAACATGAAGAACCTCCCTCATTAAAACCTTAGTGTGCAAAACCCAGTGGGATAAAAACACACTAAGGAAAAAGAGTAAAGATCTCCATGCTAGGAAAGTCAGTGAGATGTCAGGTCTATGAGTCCCAACTTAGAGTGGATGAACTCACAGACTTTGGTTCTTGCTGCCTTGGTGAAGATATCATCTAGCTGGTCTTCACTTCTTGTATAACAAGGTAGGATGATTTGCTTCTCCACAGCTTGTCTAACCTTGTGGCAGTCTACTTCAATGTGTTTTGTTCTTTCATGGAAGACTGAGTTGCTGGCAATGTGAATGGCTGCTTGATTGTCACAATGCATTGTGATGGGTGATGTTGTCTTTATTCCAAAGTCTCCACGCAATCCCTTGATCCATATCAACTCATTGGTGAGCTTCCTCATAGTTCTATAGTCTGCCTCAGCACTTGAACATGATACAACCTTCTGCTTCTTGCTCTTCCAAGTCACTAGGTTGCCTCCAATGAATGTACAATACCCAGTGGTTGATCTCCTATAAACCCTATCTCCTGTCCAATCAGCATCACAATACCCAACTATTTCAGTGTTTCCATTGCATCCCATCCAAACACCTTGACCCGGAGCTTCCCTTAGATATCTCATGATCCTTTCAACCATGTTCCAATGGTGAACCTTAGGATCTTGCATATGCTGACTGACTTGATTCACAACAAAGCATATGTCTGGTCTTGTAATGGTAAGATAGATCAGCTTTCCCACCATCCTTCTATACTTCTTAAAATCTCCATAAGGTTCATCTTCAGACTCCCCCTCACGTAGCACTTTATAACCTTCTTCAAGTGGAGTCTTGGCTGGTCTTCCTCCAAGGTTTCCTCCCTCAGTTAAAAGATCAAGTGTGTACTTCCTTTGGGATAGGAAGAGGCCCTCTTTAGAGCGACATACTTCAATTCCAAGGAAGTACTTGAGTTCACCTAAATCTTTAATATCAAACACAGATTTGAGGAATACTTTAGTTTCTTGGATGCCCTCTTTGTCACTTCTTGTGATGATTATATCATCCACATAGATTAAGATGACCACAATTCCTCTTGGACCAGGAAGAGTGAATAGAGTGTGATCAGCTTCCGACTTCCTGAAGCCTCTTCCATTTAATGTAGTACTCAGCTTGTGATACCAAGCTCTTGGTGATTGCTTCAGTCCATATATGGCTTTCTTGAGTCTTAGAACATCTCTAGGCTTGACCAAGTGCTCTAGACCAAGAGGAGGATGCATGTAGACCTCATCTTCTAGCTCTCCTTGAAGAAAAGCATTCTTGACATCCATTTGCCATAACTCCCACTCTAGATTTGTTGCAAGAGAGAGTATGATTCGAATGGTATGTAGTTTGGCCATTGGTGCAAATGTGTCCACATAATCCTCTCCATATGTCTGAGCGAAGCCTTTTGCTACAAGTCTTGTTTTGTGCCTCTCCACTTTGCCATTTGCCAAGTATTTAATTGTGAAGACCCACTTACTTGAAACTGCCTTCTTCCCCTTTGGGAGCTCACTCTCATACCAAGTGTCATTTATAATCATGGCATTGGTCTCATTTCCAACTTACTCTTTCCATTCATCAAGCTCCATTTCTTCTTCATAAGACCTTGGAATATATCCTGGATCCAATCCAATGATGAATGCTTGTTGTTCAACTGGGAATTGCACAAATGAGCATACCACTGAAGTTGGATGAGAAACTGCCTGACTGTTGTAGTAGACCCTTGTGTTCACCCAATTGGAGGGATCATTCCTGATCCTTGTGCATCTTCTTGGTGGTTGAACCTGGTCTTGTTCTTCTTCCTGCTCTTCTTCTTCATGATCTTGAGCAGTTTCAGTTGCTTGATCTTCTACACCATCCTGATCATGACCTTTTGAACCATGTTTCCTTACTGGTTCTTGTTCATTGCGCCCTTCAGGATCAGGATGATTGACTTCTTCAGCTTCCTGTTCAGTCACTTGAGTAGGAGTAGCTTCTCTGGTGGTCTCCTTTTCCCTTGATAAACTGATTCCAAGATTCTCTAAGATGATCCTTAGGTTATTCGCCTTATCTGATGCTTGAGACAGATCTTTGAGCTCATCCCAATTCTTCTCAGCATAGAATCCTTTTCCTTCCATAAATTTCACATCTCTAGATACAAGCACGTTTCTTGTTTCAGGATTGTAGCACTTGTATCCTTTCTGCATAGAAGAGTAACCTATGAACATACACTTCATACTCTTTGCTTCTAGCTTGTTCCTTTGCTCTCCTGGTATCAACACAAAGCAGACACATCCAAACACTCTGAGGTGATGAATGGATGGTTTGGTTTGGTTCATAAGGTAGCATGCTGTCACCACAGCATCACTCCAGAATCTCTTAGGAACATTGGCATGGAACATCATTGATCGAGCAACCTCCATGAGATGTCTATTCTTTCTTTCAGCCACTCTATTCTGCTGAGGTGTATAGGGACAGCTTGTTTGGTGGATTATGCCATGTTTTGCTAAGTGATTCTTGAATGCATGACTTGTGTACTCTCCTCCATTGTCTGATCTCAGTACCTTAACATTGGTCTTAAAGTGGTTAGTGACATAAGATTGAAAGTTCATAAATGCATCTAACACACGATCCTTAGAAGGCAGCAATGTTAACCAAGTATACTTTGATTTCTCATCTATAAAAGTGACAAAATACTTGTGATTATCCCTAGACACACATGGAGAGGTCCAAACATCAGAATGGACTAAGTCAAAGCATTTCTCATAGATGGTTACTGATGTTAGAAACACAGATTTGCAATGCTTTCCTAGGATGCATGCTTCACAATCCAAGTAGCTAAATGACATATCTGGCATCATAAGTTCTAATGCACGAGAGTGTGGATGTCCTAATCTAGCATGCCAAGTAGTGCTATCACATAAATTAGTACTGGTCATGCATAAAGGAGTAAAAGAAGGGGAAGAGGGCTTAGTCTTTTGGAGATGGTATAAACCATCTTTGCTGTTGCCTTCTCCAATCACCTTCCCTGTCTTAAGGTCCTGAAACTCAACATCATTAGGCTTAAAAACCACCTGACAATTAAGGTCAACTGTGGCCTTTTTCACCGAAAGTAAGTTAGAGGCAAAACCATGCATATAGAAGGCAATGGATTCTCTTTCAAATAACTTAAGGTTCCCTATTCCTTCTATCTTCACCTTATCACCATTGGCTATTATAACATTCTCTAAGGCAGGCCTAACATCACTAATGAGATTCCTATCACTAATCATATGATGACTAGCTCCAGAATCTATTATAATTGGCTTAGAGACAAGGAAATGTGTACCAGACTTCTTGGAGGAGATAATGGCTTTGGCAGCTTTGATTAGAGGCTCAATATCACCCATTCTGATGGGGCCATAATTGATCATTACCTTGTTCCACACTCCTCCATTAGAGTCGCTTATGAACGATGAATACATGGATTCTCCATTAACTATATGTTTCTCATCCTCCTTGAGTTTCCTTCCAACAGGTTTGGTATCAAACCAGCTTTGCTTGATACCCTTCCTAGCATGTCTTTTCGTGACCTTCTTGTATCCAGGTACCAGCACCATCTTTCTTTTCTTGTTGTGCATCTCTTTTACAAGGAGTTTTGGCTTCCTTTCCCTTTTAAATAGAGTGTGAGACAGTTGTTCTCTTTGAACCAGAGCACACACACCTTCAAGGTTGGGGAGCTTGTCTTCTCTCAGAATGTGCTTGATTAATTGATTGTAAGATGGATTCAGGTTCAAGAGAAGACTCAAGACCTTGTCTTGTTCATATCTTTCCTTGATAACCTCTGGATCCAAGGAGAAAGGTCTGAGCACATCCATATCTGCCCATAAGCTTTTGAACTTGCCAAAATACTGATTGAACTCCACTTCCTCCTGGCTCAGGTTGTTGATAATCCTCTTGACTTCAAACACATGGCTCAGGTTGGAGAGATTCCCATAAACTGTTTGAAGACTCTCCCAAAGATCCTTGGCGGTTTCACAATGTGAATAAGCCTCCAAGATTGATTCTGATAGAGAGTTGTGGATGATCTCAAGTGCTTGTTGGTCCTCTATGACCCACTTGTCTTCATCCCTCAAGCAAATAACCTGACCATCCTCTTGAGTCATCCTCTTTGAAGCTTCAGCCTTCATTATATGGCTGTCCCAAAGTCCATGACTTCCCAAGGTAACTCTGGCCACTCTTGACCACAGTAAGTAGTTAGTACCCTCAAGGATTACTGGAATCAAACTTCTTCTTTCTATTTCCATGGTAGACTTTCTTTAACCCAATGGATAAAGCTATTGTCCAGTGGGTAAAGATAAAGAACACAGAAAATTTAAAACAGAAACAGAATGAGATTTTTTGAATAACCAGAGAGTTGATAAGATTATATGCCCTAATGAAGATACTCTAATAATAGAATGAAGAGAAACAGAGTAGAAAAGAGTAAAAAAAGAAAACAGAGTATCTGGAAAACAGAGTAACTAGAAAACAGAGTAACTGGAAAACAGAGTAACTGCAAAACAGAGTAAATGGAAGAACAGAATGGATTTTGCGGAATAAAAAGCGTTTAGGAGCTTAATGCTCAGATACCATGTTAGAGTAAGAGATTATGATGTGTAGAATGAAGAATAGTGAAGTATTTGATGAAGAATGATGAAGAATAGATGAAGAATGATGAAGAACAGATGAAGAATGATGAAGAACAAGAAGAGAGAGAGACTATGGACGAGTTTGAGAGAGAGAGAGAGAGTGTACGTTGATCTGAGTGAATAAAGAAGGGAGATTTAAAGGTCTTAAGCTAAGGAACGAGTTCAAGAGAAGGTTGGTGCAAAGTTAGGGCGAGTGTACGGACAGTAGGGACCGTACAGACTGTACGGCCGACCGTACGGACCACTCGACCAAAACTTGTTTAAACTTGACAAAAACTTGTTTAAACTCGACCAAAACATATTTTGGTCTTGTGCAAAAATGGCTTTAAAGTTGTACGGATGGATCTTGTCCGTACAACTCAAGGTCCATACAATAATGGTGGAACTTGGGTCACAAGGAAGAAAGAAGTGCAAGGTAATCTAGTCGGGTGAAAAGAAGAAGGTTAACTTGTTGGTAATCCGGTAAGAAGATGGTTCGCGGATAAGAGGAGAAGGCTTGACCAGACAAGCTGGCTCGTGCTGGAAAGGCAAGGAATCTAGTCAAGATGCCAAAGGCATCTTGCCTTCTCAGCCAAGCATTCAAAAACCAGGCGCACTACCTTCCTAGAGTGTCCACGTCTCTGCCTTAGTTACCATACTTCTCTTGAACGTTTGTGGATGAGATTAAGCATCTCTATATATTGTAACCGAGACTCAGTTCATTAATCAAGAAAATCATTTCTTTCTTTTGGTTTCCTCTCTTCTCTCTCGTGTTCATCATGAACATCGAGTATATCTCTCTCTAATCTCTCACTCTTTTCACTCTTTCACTCAAAATCTCGCATCATCTACTCTTATTCTCTCAAAATCTCATGGTATCAGAGCCAGGTTCCTCATATTCTGGTGTTTAGATCTGTTATCATTCAGCTTCATTTCGTGTTCAAAGGTTCAAGCTTTCTGGGTTCCTGAAGTTTGTTTAGAAGATGGAAGGAAGCAAGATGACAATAACCTTTCCGGTGACTCTTAAAGGTGGGAGAAACCTGTTGTGGTCTCGTTTAGTGAAGACTACGGTTGGGAGCAAGGGTTTATGGAGTCACATCTCGGATGGAGCTCCAAAACCAGTCGCTAGTGGGGAAAAAGTTACAAGGGAGCTTGCTGTAGCTGATCAACAAAAGTGGACTCAAGACGACATGATGGTACTTACCATGATCCAAGGATCTCTAGATCCACCCATACTGGAGGCTTACAGCTACTGCGAAATACCAAAGGATCTGTGGGACACACTTCAGAAGATCTATGGTAACACTTCTAATCTGAGCCGGGTGTTTGAGCTCAAGAGAGCCATAAACACTCTTGTTCAAGAGGATGTTGATTTCACCAAACACTTGGGGAAGTTCAGGGCCTTGTGGTCCGAACTGGAGATGCTTAGACCCAACACAACTGATCAAGACACACTCATGGAGAGGCGTGAACAAGATCAGGTGTTTGGGTTAATGTTGACTCTAAATCCGGCCTTCAACGATCTGATCAAACACTTATTGAGGTCCCCAAAGCTTCCAACTTTGGAGGAAGTATGTGCTCAGATCCAGAAGGCTTGGGGTTGTTCGGTGGTAAGGGGGAACTGTCCCTGGCCAACCAAGCTGAGGCTGTCCAAGCTAACAAAGCTATGTACAGGCCTGATGAAAGAAGAGGAGGTGAGGAAAGGAGGTTTGGAGGCAACTGTGATCACTGCAAGAAGCCGGGTCATAAGAGGAGCCAGTGTTGGATACTCCATCCCCATCTCAAACCGGCAAAGTTTATGAAGGATCGTGATGCAAGAGCCCACCTTTCAACTGAAGCAAGTGAAGCTGGTGGTTCATCAAGAGCTGGTTCAGCCACTCATGAAGGGGAAGGAAAGGCCTTGACATCTCAACACACTCCCTTGAAGAGCATGGATCATGAGCTGATCAGGAGGTCAGACATTGATGCCCTCATCAAAGCTCTCAAGGAGAATGGTTATGTATCTGGTAACCCTCTAGGGTACTCCTATGCTGCTTATAATATCCCTGATTACTTGAAAACTGGAAATGACTCTCATATTGATGCACCTGGGTTGCTTAAGAACCATGATCATTTAGAACATAAGCTTGAGTCGCCTAGTTCCTATCATACTCATAACACTAGTAAACCTCTAGTTGTTGATTCAGGAGCTTCTCACCATATGATTAGTGATGATAACTTTATAAAGAACATAGAACCTGCTCATGGTCATGTTATGATTGCTAATGGTGATAGAATAGCAATAAAAGGAATCGGCAAGTTGAACCTATTTGATAAAGAGTCTAAAGCCTTTTACATGCCTGAATTCACATCCAATATTTTGTCGGTTAAGAGTTGCACCACTGACTTGCATTGCAATGTTATATTCAGTCCTAATGATGTAAAGTTTCCGGATATTGAGAGCCATAAGTTGATCGGAAAGGGAGTAACAAAAGGAGATCTTTACATGCATGAAGACACTTCCCCTAGTTCTGATTTTAAATACTCGTTTAGTTCTACTTCTGTGTTGAATAATGATGCATTGTGGCATGCTAGATTAGGTGACCCTCATGTTAGAGCTCTAATTTTAATGTTAGTAGGTGTCATGTATAAGAATAATGAATGTGAAGCATGTATCTTGGGTAAACATTGTAAGGCAGTTTTTCCAAAATCTACTACTCTTTATGAAAAGTGTTTTGATCTTGTGCATTCAGATGTGTGGACTGCTCCTTGTTTGTCTAGGGAAAACTACAAATACTTTGTAACATTCATTGATAAAAAATCGAAATACACCTGGATAACTCTCATTCAAACTAAGGATAGAGTGCTTGATGCATTTAGAAACTTTCAGGCTTATGTGATTAACCATTACCATGCCAAGATTAAGATTTTCATGTCGGATTATGGTGGTGAGTACACGAGTCTGGCATTCAAGCAACATCTAGCTCAACACGGGATCCTTCACCAAAAAAGCTGCCCTTACACTCCTCAACAAAATGGAGTGGCTGAAAGGAAGAATAGGCATCTAATGGAGGTGGCTCGGCCAATCGTGTTCCAGTCCAATGTCCCTAAGAGGTTTTGGAGTGATGTTGTGATGACTGCTTGCTACCTGATCAACAGAACACCTACCAGAGAACTAGAAGACAAGGCTCCATTTGAAGTTCTAAACAAGGAGAAGCCGGTCCTAAGTCATCTAAGGGTGTTTGGGTGTCTTTGCTTTGTTCTGGTTCCTAGAGAGATGAGGAACAAACTGGAACCAAAGAGCACAAGGGCAATGTTCATTGGTTATTCAACAACTCAGAAGGGTAACAAGTGCTTTGATCCAAAGACAAGGCAAGTTCTGGTGTCTAGGGATGTGAAGTTTGTAGAGTCAAGAGGGTACTATGAAGAGAAAAGTTGGGATGATTTGAAGGATCTATCCCAAGGCTCTGATAAGGTAGGTAGTCTCCGGATCATTCTTGAGAGTCTTGGGATCAATACAACCCAGGATTAGAGGAGGCAAGAAGGGCCAAAATCTCATGAAGCTGAAGATCAAGCTCACCATGATCATGAAGGGGGAAATGGACCTGAGGCCGGAGGTCAAGAAGAGGAACACTCCAGAGATCATGATCAAGGTGAGGTAGCTAGTGAAAAAGGAAGTGAAGAAAACAACAATGGACCTGAGGAAGAAGGTCATGAGGAACCAATGGAAGAAGCACCACCTCTAAGAAGGAGTATGAGGGTAAGAAGAGATCCATCCAACTCGGTCAACACTCGGGTGTACTACAATGCCCAAGCAGTAGCACATCCAAGACAAGTGGTATGCTCGTTTGCCAAGTTTCCAAAAGAGCATTGTGCTTTCATCACTTGTCTGGATGAAAGCCAAGTGCCATGGACATATGAAGAATCTATGAAGGATGAAAAATGGAGAGCTTCTGTGGCTGATGAAGCTAATGCCATGATAAAAAACGAGACATGGTATGAAAGTGAGCTTCCTAAAGGGAAGAAAGCAGTGACCAGTATGTGGATATTCACCATCAAGTTCCTGCCAAATGGGAAGATAGATAAAGGAAGACAAGACTGGTGGCTAGAGGCTTCACACAAACTTATGGAGAAGACTATCTTGACACCTTTTTTCCTATTGCTAAACTCCATCCCATTCGGATTGTTCTATCAGTGGCAACCAATCTGAAATGGGATCTTTGGCAAATGGATGTCAAGAATGCGTTTCTTCAAGGAGAACTTGAAGATGAGTTCTACAAGAAGCCACCACCAGGTATTGAGAGTCTTGTGAAGCCAGGTAATGTGCTGAGGTTGAAGAAAGCTATAAATGGCCTAAAGCAGTCGCCTAGAGCTTTGTACAAAAAGCTAAGTACTACCTTGAATGGGCGAGGCTTCATGAAGTCTGAGTTAGACCACACTCTCTTCACTCCCATCACAAGCTCAATTATTATTGTCCTTCTAGTTTATGTTGATGATATCATCATAACTGGAAGTGACAAAGAAGGTATACAAGATACTAAAGACTATCTGAAATCTGTGTTTGAAATCAAAGACTTAGGGGAGATGAAATAATTCCAAGGAAGGCTTGTTCATGTCCCAAAGGAAATACACTCTTGATCTTTTGAAAGATGCAGGTAAACTTGGTGGGAAGACAACTAAAATGCCATTGGAGGATGGGTACAAAGTACCACGAGAGGGGGAGATTGAGAACAGCCAATATCTTGAAGATCCTAAACTCTATAGGAGGATGGTTGGTAAGTTAATATACTTGACCATTACACGTCCTGATATCTGTTTTGCTGTGAACCAGGTGAGCCAGCATATGCAAGAACCAAGGGAACATCACTGGAGGATGGTGGAACGGATCCTTAGTTATCTCAATGGATCACCAGGCCAAGGAGTGTGGATGGGGTGTAATGAGAGCACTAAAGTGGTGGGATACTGTGATGCGGTGGGCAGGAGACAGGGCTGATAGAAAGTCTACTACTGGCTATTGCACCTTTATTGGAGGAAACCTGGTCACTTGGAAAAGCAAGACGCAGAAGGTGGAATCTTGTTCGAGTGTTGAGGCTGAGTATAGAGCCATGTTGAAGCTGACAAATGAATTGGTGTGGATCAAAGGGGTACTGAAGCATCTAGGAGTTGAGCAAGCCACACCAATGACTATGCATTGTCACAACCAGGCGGCTATCCACATTGCAACCAACTCGGTGTTTCAATGAACGAACCAAGCATATTGAGGTGGACTGCCACAAAGTAAGGCAGATGATTGGTCTTGGGGAGATCTTGCCATGCTATACACGAAGTGAGGATCTGTTGGCGGATGTCTTTACCAAGGCAGCAAGGCAAAAGGTCAATGAGTCTATTCACACCAGATTAGGACTCATTGATCTTACACCAGATAACTAATCCCCTCACTATGGGGTCTCCACTCTTTTTCCCTTATCAAGGGGTTTTATCCCAAAAAGGGTTTTCTCTTTGGTGAGGTTTTTAATGAGGGAGAGCTCATAGCATTCCAAGCTTGACTTGTTCCACATGGTCAAGCTTGAGGGGGAGTGTTGATCTGAGTGAATAAAGAAGGGAGGTTTAAAGGTCTTAAGCTAAGGAACGAGTTCTAGAGAAGGTTGGTGCAAAGTTAGGACAAGTGTACGGACAGTAGGGACCGTACGGACTGTACGGCCGACTGTACGGACCACTCGACCCAAACTTGTTTAAACTCGACCAAAACATATTTTGGTCTTGTGCAAAAATGGCTTTAAAGTTGTACGGATGGATCATGTCCGTACAACTCAAGGTCCGTACAACAATGGTGGAACTTGGGTCACAAGGAAGAAAGAAGTGCAAGGAAATCTAGTCGGGTGAAAAGAAGAAGGTTAACTTGTTGGTAATCCGGTAAGAAGATGGTTCGCGGATAAGAGGAGAAGGCTTGACCAGACAAGCTGGCTCGTGCTGGAAAGGCAAGGAATCTAGTCAAGATGCCAAAGGCATCTTGCCTTCTCAGCCAAGCATTCAAAAACCAGGCGCGCTCCCTTCCTAGAGTGTCCACGTCTCTGCCTTAGTTACCATACTTCTCTTGACCGTTTGTTGATGAGATTAAGCCTCTCTATTTATTGTAACCGAGACTCAGTTCATTAATCAAGCAAATCATTTCTTTCTTTTGGTTTCCTCTCTTCTCTCTTGTGTTCATCATGAACATCGAGTATATCTCTCTCTAATCTCTCACTCTTTTCACTCTTTCACTCAAAATCTCGCATCATCTACTCTTATTCTCTCAAAATCTCATGGTATCAGAGCCAGGTTCCTCATATTCTGGTGTTTATATATGTTATCATTCAGCTTCATTTCGTGTTCAAAGGTTCAAGCTTTCTGGGTTCTTGAAGTTTGTTTAGAAGATGGAAGGAAGCAAGATGACAATAACTGTTCCGGTGACTCTTAAAGGTGGGAGAAACTACCTGTTGTGGTCTCGTTTAGTGAAGACTGCGGTTGGGAGCAAGGGTTTATGGAGTCACATCTCGGATGGAGCTCCAAAAGCAGTCGCTAGTGGGGAAGAAGGTACAAGGGAGCTTGCTGTAGCTGATCAACAAAAGTGGACTCAAGACGACATGATGGTGCTTACCATGTGATGCACCCCAGTACGTGGAACCAGCCCAGCATGGTGATCAGGACGATCAGATCAGTCCAACCGAGGTTCACCCATCCAACTGTACCAGATCAACGGACAGAGCCGTTTATAGAATCGACCTGCATACATCCGGAAATGACCTAAGGCTGGAACCACGACCTAATGAACGAATTGACTGTCCTACAGCAAGTCTTTCCCGACCCATTCGACATTCTAAGACCAATAGTCAAGCCAGAACTCAAGATCAACGAGTGGAACCTGAGTTAGGACACAACACTTCACTTCTGACCCGTTTGGTACGTACTGCATCTCCCAATGGTCATGAACATGACCTTTCCGACCAGTTTGATGATTTCATGATGATCGATCACTCTAATCTCTCTAAAGCAAGGATACTTAAGCTCTCTGAAGATTTGGTTCATCTAAAGTGGTCATCCGTTCACGAAATTTCATCAATCACCCACACGGACACACCACAATACGTCCTACTCCTTACCGCAGTACACCCGTTGGGTACGGACGAACCTGGACAGTACGCGAAGGGTTATTTTTTGACCAGAATAGATTCAGATGAACCTGGACAGTAGACCAAGGGTCATTTCGACCAGATCAAGAACCAAAGAGTCATTTGACTATTTTTAATCTTTGTTGCTTTTTCTATGCATGTTTTTCCACAAAATTCTAAGTCCTTTCATTTGCCTTTGCTACTATAAATATGTAATCTCACTTCAGCAATAAACCATTCGATTATCATCTTTGTTTTGAGTTAAAGTCTTTGTTCTTTGAAGAACTCTTCTTGTTTCTTGGTGAGTCATATCCAAGTTAAACAATCCTCAAAATCGTTGGACTTGTGATTCATATCAAGCAACAACTAGAGAACCTTCCTTTGGTGGACTTGTGAGTCATATCAAGCACCAACTGAAGTCGGGAATATCGGAGGCCTTCCGCAACCTTCGTGCGACCCTTCAATCCATCCAGTTCTCATCCGTGAGTTCATATCTAATCCAATCTACTCGAGTGATCCTATCTAGGGCGTATCAAGTGGTATCATAGCCACTCTTCCGGTAGTGTCTATTCATCCATCTTTCTCATCCTCCATTTTCTTCAAATACTTCTTCTTCTACCTATCTTAAATCCGGGCCCCTCATTACCATCCACTAGTTTCAAAAAAAAATGGAGAGCTTCTGTGGCCCCTCTTAAATATCTTAAATCCGGGCCCCTCTTAAATCCGGGCCCCTCATTACCATCCATCCATGTTAAATCTGGGCCCCTCTTAAATCCGAGCCCCTCTTAAATCCGGGCCCCTCTTAAATCCGGGCCCCTCTTAAATCCGGGCCCCTCATTACCCGGGCCCCTCTTAAATCCGGGCCCCTCTTAAATCCGGGCCCCTCATTACCATCCATCCATGTTAAATCCGGGCCCCTCTTAAATCCGGGCCCCTCTTAAATCCGGACCCCTCTTAAATCCGGGCCCCTCATTACCATCCGGGCCCCTCATTACCATCCATCCATGTAAATTCACATCCAATCTGTTGTCAGTTAAGAGATGCACCACTGATTTGCAGTGTAATGTTATATTCAGTCCTAATAATGTGAAGTTTCAGGATATTGAGAGCCATAAGTTGATCGGAAAGGGAGTAACAAAAGGAGATATTTACATGCTTGAAGACACTGCCCCTAGTTCTGATTTTAAATACTCGTTTAGTTCTACTTCTGTGTTGAATAATGATGCATTGTGGCATGCTAGAGTAGGTCACCTCATGTTAGAGCTCTAAGTTTAATGTTACCAGGTGTCATGTATAAGAATAATGAATGTGAAGCATGTATCTTGGGTAAACATTGTAAGGCAGTTTTTCCAAAATCTACTACTCTTTATGAAAAGTGTTTTGATCTTGGGCATTCAGATGTGTGGACTGCTCCTTGTTTATCTTGGGAAAACTACAAGTACTTTTTAACATTCATTGATGAAAAATCGAAATACACCTGGATAATTCTCATTCAAACTAAGGATCGAGTGCATGATGCATTTAGAAAGTTTCAGGCTTATGTGATTAACCATTACCATGCGAAGATTAAGATTTTGAGGTCTGATAATGGTGGTGAGTATACAAGCCTGGCATTCAAGCAACATATAGCTCAACACGGGATCCTTCACCAAACAAGCTGCCCTTACACTCCTCAACAAAATGGAGTGGCTGAAAGGAAGAATAGGCATCTCATGGAGGTGGCTCGGTAGATCATGTTCCAGTCCAATGTCCCCAAAAGATTTTGGAGTGATGCTGTGATGACTGCTTGCTACTGGATCAACAGAACACCTACAAGAGTTCTAGAAGACAATGCTCCATTCGAAGTTCTAAACAAGGAGAAGCCGGTTCTAAGTCATCTAAGGGTGTTTGGGTGTCTTTGCTTTGTTCTGGTCCTCGGAGAGATGAGGAACAAACTGGAACCAAAGAGCACAAGGGCAATGTTCATTGGATATTCCACAACTCAGAAGGGTTACAAGTGCTTTGTGGAGTTGTTCTTTGGGTTCAAAGCAGATCCTTTCTTTCGAATTCAAACTGATTTCCTTGACTTCTTAGAGGTTCCCAACGTCCATATTAGTCTCCACAACTTATTCCTTGCCATGCAAGTCTGGTTAGGTCAAGTGGTAGCTTGTGGAGCAAGTCTGTACAAACAGAACCAAATTGGCTTCTCTTGATGAACTTATCCTTGTATCATCAACCAGCTTCTTCTTCTGGTCATCCCTTTATTTATTTCAATACCATGGAGCTATCTGTTGACATGAAGACAATAATGAGATGAAGCAATAAGGAGCAGGAGGGAAACAAATACATTCAAATCAAGCAAAGAATCAAGTTACCTTGAGAAGCAAGACT
>CAJHQP010011080.1:0-16343 GCA_905132765.1 Moricandia arvensis
AAATATAATGTACCTCATGGACCTTCAACCCTCTCACCACCCTTGTTGAACATGTTTATTAGAGGTTTTTAAGAGAAGTTTTTAACCCAAAAATAAAGGTAGATCTCACCATTATTCTTAAAAGATGTTTAAAAATCCCAATTTAAGAACTAACTATTGCAGTGTTTTTGTGAATCTCACTAATACATAACAATCTATGATTAATTTCTTTTTATTATTATTTTTTAAAATAGAAAAAAAAAGTTAAGAGCCGCAAATAAGTTTTAGGGATAAACATGGCTAAGATGTCAATCTTCATAACGAACTAATTGCAGTGAACAAATGTGTCAATTACTAGTGCATTAAATTTAAGTAATTTCATATTCAAACTGTTACTTTTTGTCTTTTTGTCTCTTGGTCTACATACTCGTTTGTCTTTTTCTCATTTTCTTACGCCAAAACACCAGCATAACTCTTTTTTATATAAACTTTGTTACAAAACATTAAACATATAAGAGGTACTAACATCACTTAAAGCTGCTATGTTCTTAAACCGAGCTTTCGGATGAAAAAAAAAACTGATTTTGGTAGCTGCCAATACGGACATAGTGGTACGCCTATTAGTAATAGATCATTGGCTTCGACCAAAAGAGAAACAACTCGACACAAGTCATACGACGCACTAGTCAAGAATGACAAATATTATCTATAGAACAGGGACGACACAAACGAAAAGTCTCACTTAAACGAGTTCCACATTCCTCATACAAGTACAAAATCCTTTGACTTAACTCTTCGCAAATTAGTTTGTAATTATCAATCTTGTCCCACTTGAAGATGCAAGAGTATAAAAGACTCGTCTCGTCCCCGAGAACTCGAAGATGAACATTCACGAGAACAAACCCATCTTCTTCTAATCCACTCAGCACACATATATATTCGAAAAATTATGATTCTTGGACGATGGAGATTTGGACCATCACTCATTGTCTCTAAAGCTTAGATCGCAAAAACGGTGGAGAATATAACTAGCAACCCACCTTTTGCTTGCGGCTTAACGTCAGGTTCACTTTGACCCGATACTTGCACCAAACAGGTCGTCCTTCTTTTGTATTAGCTTCTTCACTTCCTCTTGCAGCTCCGTTATGTACTGCACGCTCCGCGAAACCGTCTGAGGTATACTTAACTTCTTCTACGATATAAAATAAGGAGACTAACTATTACTAATTATTGTTTTGGTATGTAACATATTGAGGGTGACGTATCAAATTAAAGTAGCTACTTACCGGCTGTATCTGGCCTTGGAAGACATGAACCGACGAGATTGTTGACATGAAGAAATCATGGGATCCCTAAAACATGGTTCCCCAAATTATGGGACCTTGTTTATGGGAGCTCATGAATTCATGGATCCTTAAAACATGGTTCCCAAAATCATGGACCCTTGTTTATGGGAGTTCATTGAATTCATGGACCTTGTTTATTGGAAGATGTCTTTTGTATTCTCTATATATTACAATGTATTTGCAAAGAAATGAATCAAGGAAATAAGTTCTCTGCCTTCTTATTCTTATTTGTTCTTGCTGAGTTCTTGAGTGTTCTTCGAGTGTTCATACTCTTTCTCTTCATAAATCATCAATTCTAACATGGTATCAGAGCTTTAAGCTCCTACTCATTGCCGCAAACCTTCTCTATCCTTCTCTTTTATTCAGCAAAGCTTTTATGTTATTCTCATTCCGGCAAATCATAAAAATGGAGAAGGAAACATAATTTCCCGTGACCCTTGAGGTGCCTAATTTAATCTCTCTCATGGTCAAGAGTGGCCAGAATCACCTTGGGATGTCATGGACTTTGGGACAGCCATATCATGAAGGCTGGAACTTCAAAGGAGGATGGCTGAAGAAGATAGATACGTGAACAACCACAACCAATGGGTCAAGAAGACCAACAAGCGTCTGGCTCTCATCTGTAACTCCTTGTCAAAACCAATCTGTAAGATCAATTCTCACATCAAAACCGCCAAGAGACTATGGGAGAGTCTTTCAAACGCTTATGGGGTGTTTATGGGAGAGTCTCACAAACCATCTATGAGAACGACCGGTTCCTCAGCTTTCTCCTACACCTAGACTCATCATTCAACACACTGATAAATAATTTCTTTCTGGGAAGAAAGATTTCCATGGCCTAGATGATGTGATCCTCTCAAAGGCCAGCCGGATAAATGTAAACCCAAGGAGCATCAGCAATTCAAGGAGAGACCATGTATTCTGCTCACATGGGTGATTCAACGAAGACATGTGGAGAAATCAAGTTGGTACAACCCTCATCTGATGATTTTGTGACCAGAAAAGACGCTAATTCCTTTATCTGGAGCACTGTCTTGGCTCTCATTGGCTTCCAAGAAGGCTGGTACACACATGCTCTTGATCTAAAACCTATCATAATAGATTCAGGAGCAAGCCATCACATGATTTGTGATAGGAACCTTGATAGTAATATCCAGCCTGCCGTAGGGAATGTAGTCATAGCAAATTGGTGTATGATAAGTGAAGATAGAAGGGATAGGGAACTTTAAAGTGTTGATAAGGAATCACTGCCTTGTATATATGCCTGATTGTCATCTAACTTGTTATCAGTAAGAAGGGCTCACGATTGATTTGGGCTGCCAAGTTGTGTTCAGACCAGAATGAAGTTGAGTTTCAAGACCTGAAGACAGGAAAGGTCATTGGAAAAGGGCACAACCATCAGCAGATGTATCATCTTGAGAGGAATATCGGGTGCCAGAATCATCTATGCCTCACTGCCTGGCTAAGCACCGTTAATGGCGCTGAGAACACAATATGGCATTGCCAGATTGGGACATCCCCATACAAGAGCTCTAAACCTGATATTCCCTGGAAGTGGTGTCTAAGAATGAAGAGTGTGAAGCCTGCATATGGGGAAGCATTGTAGGACAATCTTTCCACGGTCTGGCACCACCTATGAGAGTTGCTTTGACTTGGTTCACTCTGATGTATGGACGGCTCCATGTGTGTCAAGGGAGAATCACAAATACTTTGTCACCTTCATGATGAAAAATCCAATACACTTGGTTGACACTGATTCAGTCCCAAGGATAGGGTGTTAGACGCCTTCAAGAATTCCAAACTCATGTCTCCAACCACTTCAATGCCAAGCTGAAGATCCTCAGATCAGGACAATGGTGGAGAATACACAAGTCATGCCATTCAAACAGTACCTGGCTCAACATGGAATTATTCATCAAACAAGCTGTCCATATACTCCTCAACAAAACGGAGTTGCTGAAAGGCAAGAACAGACACCTGATGGAGGTAGCCAGATCAATGATGTTCCACACCAATGTTCCAAAAAGATTCTGGAGTGATGGCGGTGGTGACTGCTACTTATCTGATCAATAGGACTCCAACTCAAGTCCTCAAAGATCTATCACCGTTTGAAGTCCTTAACCAGACCAAAGCCAGCTTTGGACCACTTACCGGGTGTTTGGATGTCTCTGCTTTGTGCTGATTACCAGGGGAGCAGAGAAACCAAAATTGGGATGCCCAGGAGCACAAAAGCGATGTTCATTGGCTACTCTCCAACACAAAAGGGGTATAAGTTGCTATGATCCAGTAGCCAGAAAAGTTTTTAATATCAAGGGATGTGAAGTTTGTGGAAACAAAGGGGAATATTATGAGGTGAAGAATTGGGATGATCTGAGGGACTTACCGCAATCAGAAAGAGCCACAAACCTCAGAATCATTTTGGAGAACTTCGGCATTGGCATGTCTCCAGCAACTCAAGAAACAAGAAGGAATATCCCTGAAGCTACTGCACCTATTCCAGAAGCTGTAGTTGAAGAAGATGTGATAATGAAAATGAAAAAAATTGCCCATCCTGACCTTGAAAGGGGGAATCAACAAGAAGCTCATGATCAGGATGAGACCAAATCAGAATCCAGTTCCTGAGACTCAAGATCAAGTTCCAGAAGAAACAAATGAGGCAGCACCTGATCAGATACAGCCTTTGCGCAAGGAGCACAAGAATCAGGCAACCGAAAGTCTACTTCAATGCTAAAGCTGTGGCACATCCAGTGAGTGCAGTATGCTCGCTTGCCTCAATATCCAGAAGAACATCAAGTCTTCATTGGAGAATGGGATCAAGAGTACATCCCAACACCTATGAAGAGGCAATGCAAGACAAAGAATGGAGAGAGTCTGTTGAAGAAGAGATCAATGCCATGATCAAGAACAACACCTGGTATGAGACGAGCTTCCAAGAGGAAAGAAAGCCGTGACCAGCAACTCTTGCATACCATCAAGTATCTTGCAAATGGAAAGCCAGAAAGGAAGAAAACCAGACTGGTAGCAAGAGGATACACACAAGTGTATGGAAGAAGATTATCTAGACACGTTGCACCAGTGGCGAAACTTCATACAATCCGGATACTCCATCTCATTGGCAGTGAACCTAGAGTGGGGATATTGCAAAATGGATGTAAAGAATGCTTTTCACAAGGGTGAACTAGAAGATGAAGTTGTACATGAGACCACCTCCGGGAATGAAAGAAATGGTAAAGCAGGAAATGTCCTCAGACTCAGAAAGGCGATCTATGGCTTGAAGCAATCACCAAGAGCTTGGTACCACAAACTAAGCACTACATTGAATGGAAGAGGATTTGTGAAGTCTCAAGCGGATCACACACTCTTCACTCTCACCAGCAAGTCCGGGATTATTGTGATCCTAGTCTATGTGGACGACATCATCATTACTGGTAGTGACAAGGAGGGGATCAGTGCCACCAAAACATTCCTCAAGACCGCATTTGACATCAAGGATCTAGGTGAACTGAAGTACTTCCTCGGGATTGAGATGTGCAGATCAAAGGAGGGGTTGTTCATGTCCCAAAGAAAATATACTTTGGATATTCTAAAGGAGGGCAGGAGATCTTGGAAGAAGACAAGCCAAGACACCACTTGAAGAAGGCTACAAGACACTGCGAGAGGGGGAGTATGAAGATACTCCATTTGAAGATGTCAAGCAATATAGGAGGAATTGTTGGAAAGCTGATCTATCTAACCATTACCCGGCCAGATGTTTGTTTTGCAGTAAATCAGGTGAGCCAGCACATGCAAAATCCCAAGGTTCATCACTGGAACATGGTGGAGAGAATCCTAAGATACTTAAGGGAGGCTCCGGGTCAAGGCGTATGGATGGCTTGCAACAGAAACACTGAGGTTGTTGGATACTGTGATGCAGATTGGGCTGGAGACAGAACAGACAAGAAGATCAACTACCGGCTATTGCACATTCATTGGAGGAAATTTGGTTACATGGAAGAGTAAGAAGCAGAAGGTTGTGTCTTGCTCAAGTGCAGAAGCCAGAGTACAGATCAATGAGGAAATTAACCAGTGAACTCATCTGGATAAAGAGTCTTCTAGGCGACTTGGGGATTGAGATCACCAACCCCATGACCATGCATTGTGACAACCAAGCCGCAATACACATTGCGTCCAATTCAGTCTTTCCATGAGAGGACAAAACACATAGAAGTAGACTGCCACAAGGTAAGACAAGCAGTAGAGCCAGCAAGTGATCCTCCCATGCTACACAAGGAGTGAAGATCAACTGGCGGACATCTTCACCAAGGCGGCCAACAGCAAAGTTTGTGAGTCCATTCTTCCAAGACTAGGGACTCATAAACCTTCCATGTCAGTGATCCCCTCACCATGAAGTGTTCTACTCTTTTTCCTTTGCTTGGTTTTTATCCCAAGTGGTTTTTCCAAGTAAAGGTTTTAATGAGGGAATACTTCATGGCTTTCCAAGCTTGACTTGTTTCATATGGTCAAGCTTGAGGGGGAGTGTTGACATGAAGAAATCATGGATCCCTAAAACATGGTTCCCAAAATTATGGACCTTGTTTATGGGAGCTCATGAATTCATGGATCCTTAAAACATGGTTCCCAAAATCATGGACCTTGTTTATGGGAGTTCATGAATTCATGGACCTTGTTTATGGAAGATGTCTTTTGTATTCTCTATATATTACAATGTATTTGCAAAGAAATGAATCAAGGAAATAAGTTTCTCTCCTTCTTATTCTTATTTGTTCTTGTGAGTTCTTGAGTGTTCTTGAGTGTTCATACTCTTTCTCTTCATAAATCATCAATTCTAACAGAGATGAGAACAAGGAGTTAGTTTTCTTGCGACGCGTTCCGCTCATTAGCATTGTGTTTTAGCTTCTTTATCACGACCGAATCGTTGTTTATTCCATTCCCTCGGATGAAACAGAAACACCTAAGCTGGTCTGATCATGAACCACTCCATACGTCTTTGGTTCTGGAAAACCAAGAAACGTGTCGATGTTATGGTTTATCTCCCACGACTTTGTAGCTCTCGTACTCTCCCCGTCGACAATGGAGGGCCCAATGCACGCATTTTTGCTTCACTAAAGACAATTTTTCTTAGCTTTTTTGTTCTCTTGAAGCTGTTCTGGTTGGGATGGTCCTGAGCTAATGGTGAAATATTACTGACCAGCGACATATAAATATATAGATAGTATTAACCAAATAGACAAATGAATCGCTGTTGTCAAATCGATGTTATAAACTATATTATAAGGTTTTTTGAAGTGTTAACGACGTAATACATATACTACACGCTTCTCTCATTTGATAAGGTGATATCTGGGGCAGGCATTATTGATAAAAACAGTTGAATTTTGTAAAATACACCCTGTATCAGATTTTTTTCCTTAAAAATCTTCAGAACGAAAAGACATATTCTGTTGGAGAGAAATCTCACATTAAAAATATGTATGAGACTTGAGTAATATATAAGAAATTTGGGCTAATCTATTTATTGCCAAATAATTTTTAAGTTAAAAATTCATAAAACTTATCATGGTATCAGACCGAATTCATATCTTGACCCATTAATCTGGTCTGAACAGTGGCATGATCAACCCAATAACTGATGGCCGAGAGAAAGGTTAGTTTTCGCCAATATATAAAAAGTTAAGCACTTGAATAATATATAAGAAACTTTGATGAATCTACTTAACACCAATTAATTTTAAGTTGGAAGTGCATAAAACTTTTATAAAAATTGTTGTTTGGCAAAAAAATATTTTGTTTTAGATAACTTCAATTTTTCAATATAAACTAACATGTTTTTAAAGTTATGACAATTTATGTTCTTTAATATGTTTTACAATTCCGTTAATAACTTTTGTCTAGCTGGTACACTACAAGATGCTGCCGCCAATACCGACGGCCATTTTCGTCAGAATTTCGTCGGGAAAGGCCATTTCTGACGAAATTTCCCGACGAAAATGACCGTCCGGTATGGTTTCGTTCGGAAACTCAAATGTCGTCGGGAATCCGTCGGAAATTTCTGACGAAATTCCGAGAATTTCCGACGACAACAATTTTCGACGCCATTCCGACAACAATCTACCATCGAAAAATTCCGTCGGAAAAGCCGTCGGAAATTCCCGACGGACGAAAGCCGTCGGAAATTCCCGACGGACGAAAGCCGTCGGAAATTCCCGACGGACGAACGCCGTCGGAAATACCCGACGGACGAACGCCGTCGGAATGCCGTCGGGAATTTCCGGATTTGAATTTAAAAATTGGTTTTTAATATTTTGTTTTTAAATTTATTTAATTGAATTATTTAAAAATATTAAAATTTAAATATAAAATTTAAACAAAAATAAATTATAGAAATTTTAAAGTTTTACAAAATTAAAAAAAAAACATTCAACAAGTTCATAATTTAAAAAAAAACACCTAAAACCTTCTAAAAAATGTCTTTCATCCTCTTCATAAGTTCCTGGTTTAACCTCCTTGTCTCCGCCATCTCCTCTCGATATGCCGCCATCTCAGCCGACTGTTGCCTCCATTTGAGCCGATTATTGTGCCATCTATAAATACAAATAATATTTTAAAAAAATATATAATTATTAGAAACGTTTTTAACAAAATGTTTTAAAATGTATATAAACCTTTTTTATAAATACAAATAAACTTTTTTAAAAATGTTTTTAAATCATTAAAATAATTATTAGAAAACGTTTTAAAAAAATGTTTTAAAATGTTATATAAACCATTTTTTATAAATACAAATAACCTTTTTAAAAATGTTTTAAAATATGTATAATTATTAGAAAACGTTTTTAAAAAAATGTTTAAAATGTTATATAAACTTTTTTTATAAATAAAAATAACCTTTTAAAAATATTTTTAAAATATTATAATTATTAGAAAAACTGTTTGTAAAAAATGTTTTAAAATGCTTTATATAAACTTTTTTTATAAATACAAAATAATCTTTTTGAAATATTTTAAAATATGTATAATTATTAGAAAACGTTTTTATGAAAATCGTTTTAAAATGTTATATAAACATTTTTATAAATAAAAATAACCTTTTCAAAATGTTTTTAAAATATGTATAATTATTAGGAAACGTTTTAAAAAATGTTATATAAACCTTTTTTTATAAATACAACTAACCTTTTTGAAAAATGTCTTAAAATATGTATAATTATTAGAAAATGTTTTTAAAAATGTTTTAAAATATATATAATTATTAGAAAACGTTTTAAATATATATATATATATATATATATATATATATATATATATATATATATATATATGTATAAGTATAAGAAAACGTTTTTTTTAAGAAACTTTTATATAAATATTTTAACTTTAAAATTCCAAAAACAAGAAAAATAAACTAACATTCACAAAAACACAATCAAAACTAATGTAAATCACAACCTAACAACACAAATCTAAGATCTAATTCCTAAAACTATCCATTCTAACCAAAGACCATCAATTTGAAACCTAAAACCATAAAGCTAAACTTCCAAATCCTCAAAAAACAACTAATAAGAATAGGGAATGGATACTTACATGATTTGGGATAGAAATATGAGAGATTTAGGGTGATTTTGAGCCAAAAATCGGAGAGAAAATATGAAGAACTCGCGGAGAAGGGGAAGAGACCCGAGAGAAGATAAGAGAAATGGAGAAGGAAGAAGAAGGGGAAAATATAATTAAAAATATCCCGACGGAGACTTTCCGTCGGAATCCGTCGGTTTAATTTTTAAAAAAAGTTTCGAATTTTTCGTTCCCGGTAAAACCATTTTCCCGACCGGCATTCCGACCAAATCGTTGCCGTCGGAAAAATGCTGTCGAGAGTTCGTCGGGATACTTGTTTTTTTCGAGGATAACAAGTTCCAAAGCGAATAATGTCTTTTTCCGTCGGGAATCCGTGGGTAATTACTCACGGATTCCCGACGGAAATGCTTAATTAATGAGAAAATGTCTAATTTTGCTATTTTTTTGATACGAAAAAATGTCGAAATGACACTTCTTAAATGTGTAATAGGATATTTGTTCACAAGGAATGAAATTTCTTCTAAAAAAATTATTACGAAGAACATCGACATATTCTTTATTTATCACTTAAAACATATAAGTGTTAAGGTGATATATAAAGAATATGTCGATGTTCCTCGTAATAATTTTTTTAGATGAAAATTTCATTCCTTGTGAACAAATATCCTATTACACATTTAAGAAGTGTCATTTCGACATTTTTCGTATCAAAAAAAATGGCAAAATTAGACATTTTCTCAATTAATTAAGCCTTCCGTCGGGAATCCGTGAGTAATTCCCGACGGATTCGGGAATCCGTGAGTAATTACCGACGGATTTCCGACGAACTACATGTGTCCGTCGGGAATCCGTCGGTAATACTCACGGATTCCCGACGGAAGGCTTAATTAATTGAGAAAATGTCTAATTTTGCCATTTTTTTTATACGAAAAATGTCGAAATGACACTTCTTAAATGTATAATAGGATATTTGTTCACAAGGAATGAAATATTCATCTAAAAAAATTATTACGAAGAACATCGACATATTCTTTATATATCACTTAAAACATATAAGTGTTAAGGTGATATATAAAGAATATGTCGATGTTCTTCGTAATAATTTTATAGATGAAAATTTCATTTCTTGTGAACCAAATATCCTATTACACATTTAAGAAGTGTCATTTCGATATTTTTCGTATCCAAAAAAATGGCAAAATCAGACATTTTCTCAATTAATTAAGCCTTCTGTCGGGAATCCGTGAGTAATTCCCGACGGATTTCCGACGGCCTTTGGCATTTTATAGTTTGGGGTTTCATAATATTGTGGATAACTTCATTATACGATAATCTCTGTATATTAATGATTTAGAGGGACTATAACCATTAAAATATTTAAAATAATACCGATTACACAAAGCACTTATTGTGAAAGTAGATTTCCGCAATGTATGTCTTTAAATGTATAAGTGTTAAGGTGATATATAAAGAATATGTCGATGTTCTTCGTTATAATTTTTTAGATGAAAATTTCATTCCTTGTGAATAAATATCCTATTACACACTTAAGAAGTGTCATTTCGACATTTCCGTATCCAAAAAATGACAAAATTAAGCATTTACTCAATGAATTAGACGGCCGTCGGAAATCCATCGGGAATTACCGACGGATTCCTGACGGACTTGCATGTGACTGTCGGGAATCCGTCGGGAATGCCCGACGGATTCCCGACGACCGTCTAATTTTATTTTGAAACCTCAAACTGTCGGGAATCCGTCGGAAAATACTGACGGATTCCTGACGGAGCCAATTTCCGTCGGGGAATTACTGACGGAATTCTGACGGATTCCCGATGCTGTCCAATAGTAACAAAAATCATCAAGATGTTGTCGGATTTCTGTCGGTATTTCCTGACAGAAGAGATGTTGTCGGAATTTTCGTCGGGTTTTGCTGACGAAATTCCGACGAAAACAAAATTACCATTTTCGTCAGGTAGCCGTCGGAATGTCGTCGGTATATTCCGACGGCCGCGCTCTCCATCGGAATGCCCGTCGGAAATTGCCCTTTTTTCTTGTAGTGGTAAATGATGCTATGTTTGGCAGAACAATTTACTAATCTACATATAAAAAAACTTAAGTTTTGTAAATACCGTTATTACATTTTGAAAACTACCATTTTCATGATATTTAACTTACCATTCGTTTATAAGTAGTAAAACATTTTATCAACGATATGCAAGGAGATAAATTATTTTATAATGGTTCAGCAATTATATGAAACCATGTATTTATGAAAACCCAATATATACAAATTGATACGTTTATAAAAATTGGAAAAAACAATTAGGGCAAATATTTGGACGTACATGTATTATAAACAGAAAAAGTATAAGAGCTGTACAAGAATCCAAGCACAACCATGCATGAAATTTTTATAAACTATAAGAAGATTATTATTGACATATTGAAAGATGAATCAGCTTGAAAAACTGTTGGCGGCTCGTGGAATCAGGATGAAGATTCTTTGGACGTCCAAACATTTTCGATGGTGTAAGCCTATACATAAGCATTCTGAAATTTGACATATTTACGATAAACAAATGCAGCCTCATTATTTAACGCAACAAAGCTAATAACATTTCCGTCAACTTGATCATGCCATCTTTGTTCTATTTTGAACCCTTACAATTTCAATTGTGGTTTCTTAATTATACCCAATTAATAATTAACTAACGTTTTGTTACTCAAAATAGGTAGGGTTGTTAATATAGGTTCAAACTAATAAGGTTAGCCATAACCCTATAAAATCTTTTTTAATCTTAACCCTTATTTTTGAAACAATGCTAAAAAGGATTAACCCTATAATGTACAGGGTTAAATTTTCAACCCTTTTATTTTGATTCAGATAATTATTATATACTATTCAAATATCTATTGAAAATTTAAATTTGTTTGATTATGCAAAATAATTTTTTCTCGTTAAAGCTTCAAAAACAGAAAACAAAAAAATCGAGTCTTCCCGCCAAAACTGTAAACTCGAACAATTGAGTTTTTCTGCCAAAACCGCAAAATCGCATTTTTCACCATAACTGCAAAATCGAGGTTTTCCGCCGTAACTGCAAAATTGAAGTTTCCTGCCAAAACCGACAAATTGATTTTTCTCGCCAAAACTGCAAAATCGAGGTTTTCCGCCAAAACCGCAAAATCGAGGTTTCCCGTCAAAACCGCTAAATCGAGTTTTCTTGCCAAACTCGAAAAATCGAGTTTTCCTGCCAAACTTGAAAATTCGAGTTTTCTCACCAGAATCGCGAAATCGCGTTTTCCGCCGTAACCGCAAAATCGTGTTTTCCGCCATAACCGTAAAATCCAGTTTTCCCGCCAAAACCGCAAAATCAAGGTTTTCCGCGAAACTCGCAAAATTGAGTTGGTCCGCCAAAACTGCAAAATCAAGTTTTCATCCATAACCGCAAAATTTAGTTTTTTTTTTGCTAAAACCAAAAAAATCGCGTTTTTACAGTTTTTCGGTTTTGGCAAAAAAACTCGATTTTGCAGATTTGACGGGAAACTCGATTTTTCAAGTTCAGAGGAAAAAATTGATTTTGCAGTTTTGGCGAGAATACTCTATTCGGCAGGAAAATTTGATTTTGCAGTTTTGGCGAAAATACTTTATTCGGCATGAAAATTTGATTTTGCGGTTTTGGCAGGAAAATTCGATCTTACTTGGTGGAAAAAGTTGATTTTACGGTTTTGTTAGAAAAACTCAATTTTACAGTTTTTTCATTTATATGATCACATCATAATTGTTAAAAATATAAACCCTGGTTAAAATTAATATACAACCATTTAACGTGCATAAAAATTAAACGGGCTAATTCTAGTACCAGTCATAACCCTTAATTTAAATACCGTTAAAATAGGGCTGAGTTAAGATAGAATTGGATTTATTTTAAACAAAAGAGGACTAAGCCCTGACATTTAACATCCCTACTAGGTGGCCGGCCCGCACCCTGTGCGGACATGAACAGATTCAGTTATGGGCTTAATAGTGGTTGGGTTTTGGCAGACACTGATTTTATATCATAAACCATTATGTTTGGGGTAAAGCAACGACACATGCAAATGTTGGTACTCTATATTTTACATGGACGTGATGGAACAAAGTATCTTCAGTATCAGAGTGCAACATATTGTGTGTATGTATAATTGCAACATCATTAAAAATCCTAATATGTGTGTTTAAGATGTAATTTTATTACTCATCACTACCCATCTGAGAAATCGAAAAGATAAATAATTGTAACAGTTTCTATATTTTTCTTAATTTATTGGAAAAAATTAAAGGTACAATTAAGTACATTTGGCTACGAAATATTCGGAAAAACTTGTTTGTAGACAACATTCAAAGTTTTCGTCTCCGGCTTCCTTTCTTTACCAGTTATTAGGATTTTTAATCTCGATCTCGATTTAACTCTTGAAAGTGCGACGTAGAGCTGACAATGAGAGAACTCTGGCCTAGGCAGAAACAAACCAACGCTTTCTAGTGTTTGACCTTGACTTTTGTTGATGGTCATCGTGAAAGCCAATGTAATGGAAAACTGTCTTCGACGCATTCTGAAAGGAAACTTTGTGTCAGGTGGTGTGACAAACATTCTAGGAATCCAGACCTTGTCTCTAGTAATATTGTTTCCGGTTTTAATTCTAGCTTCTAGCACATGGGGCAGTAACTGAGTAACAATTAGCCTAGTACCATTGCATAAACCATCTGCAAGATCCACGTTACGGAGACACATAATAGGAGCAACAACCTTGAGCTTCAAATTATGTCTAGGCAGTCCAGCCACTTTAACACTGTTCAAAAACTCTGCAGGATATACTACATTTTCTTCTACGTCAACATCGGATGGAATAATACTGTCAGAGCTAAGGTAAACCTTCTCTTCACCTGAAAACATATGTAAATCCTTTTCTTTAGTGACAAAACGTGTAAGATAATAGAACATAAGTTTAAACAGAAAAACATGTTTAAAAGTGCAAGATTTTTCTATTTTAAAAATGTCATTTTAAAATGATAAATAAATTTTAGTTATAAGAATATATGTTTAAATATTTTATTATGTAATACGTATATAGTTTTATTGGGTTTTTATGTTTAAAAATATATTGTACATTTTTAAAAAGTTATAAATCAATCATGATATAATTAAAATTTAAAATTTGTCCCAATAATCTCCTCCATCGCCACCCTGTGCGGACATACTTACAACAAAAAAGAATCACAATTATTAAAATCTAAGCAAGTTAAATGCGGACATACTTACAACAAAAGACTAACTACGGCGAGAAACCCTAAAAAACATGATATGATTTATTCCTTCGACATTGACCTCTGTATATATGAAGTGAATCATATAGGTTTGTAACGACGACAAGGAAATATTCATAAAATAAATTATGAAACCGTTTAATTAAAGATAGTTAATTTTTTTTTGGAAGAAAATTAAATGCATATGATATGATTCTAATTTGCGCAAGTAATCAATATGATTTACCGTATTAATTAATATTCTTTTGAAAGTAATCAATATGATTTACCGTATTTTTAGTAAGGGATAGTAGTAAATACGTGTATTAATTAATATTCTTGCGCAAGTAATATTAATTACTTTCCTACTCCTTCAATCTGTCTTATTTATTTAGTAAGTATTCAATGCATTGAACATATAAATATTCAATACATTGAACATATAAATATTCTTGCGCAAGTAATATTAATTATTTTCCTACTCCTTCAATCGGTATTATTTTTTAGTAAGTATTCAATGCATTAAACATATAAATATTCGAAATACAGTTTGATAGAATTAACAATATTATTTCAATTTAAACAAAGAATCATCAATTCGAATTAATATTTCAATTTAGTTAAATAAGTAAAAATAAAAATTATGATAGAATTCTAAATATTTTAGTTGATCTAATCTTTAATATGATAAAAAAAATCAAACTTATTATTTACGTATTTGACATAGATACTATATATCTCACAATTCATATATTGTAATTTCTCTTTTGTTTTTTATTTTCTTTATAATTATGAGTGCATGTTATTCTTTCTTTATAAATCAATCTTGAGTTCTCTTTGAATTTTGATCAAAACAATGATCAAAATTATTATAATTTTAAATATATATAAAATTTACTTAACGTAAATAAGATAAAATTTACTTAACGTAAATGATATAAAATTTACCTAACGTAAATAATATAAAATTTACTTAACGTACAAGACGCTACGCACCTGTACAAACAACTCATCAAGTTAGAAAACTATAATACAAACACATCAAGATGAATAATGAAATAAAGAAACAAACAAACCTTGTTTTACAAGGACGTCATCTACAACTTTGGCAACCTGCAACACATATTTACAAAACAATTCGAATATTAGCCAAGGAAACTGGAGTAAGCGTGAAAAAAAAATTTCATTTTAAAAACCTTATTAAAATGTTCATATTGTCTGTTTCCTAATCCAAACACTCCATACTTCAAGTTCTTAAGTCATTCTCCTCTGTCATTCCCCGGTAACACCCATGTCTAAAACTTCAGAAACAAGTAAACAGAACTAAACAAGCCACGCAAAGAAAAAAAAAGACTCACCTTTGTTATGATTTAATCCTTCGACATTGACCTCTATATATATGAAGTGAATCATATAGGTTTGTAACGACGCCAAGCAAATATTCATAAAATAAATTATGGAATCGTTTAAGTAAAGATAGTTAATTTTTTTAGAAGAAAATTAAATGCATATGATACGATTTTAACTTGCGCAAGTAATCAATATGATTTACTGTATTTTTAGTAAGGGATAGTAGTAAATTATGTATTAATTAATATTCTTGCGCAAGTAATCAATATGATTTACCGTATTTTTAGTAAATGATAGTAGTAAATACATGTATTAATTAATATTCTTGCGCAAGTAATATTAATTACTTTCCTACTCCTTCAATCGGTCTTATTTTTTTAGTAAGTATTCAATGCATTAAATATATAAATATTCTTGCGCAAGTAATATTAATTATTTTCCTACTCTTTCAATCGATCTTATTTTTTTAGTAAGTATTCAATGCATTAAACATATAAATATTCTTGCGCAAGTAATATTAATTACTTTCATACTCCTTCAATCTGTCTTATTTTTTTAGTAAGTATTCAAATGCATTAAACAAAATAAGGTTAGTATTTATAGGGCTTCCCTTTTTTGTTATGTCGATGGAGAAAAATAAATCAAAAATGAATTTCCGAAAAATCAACCAATAGAATCGCGTTATTTCGCCTGAGAAAGGCTCTGTGAGCGCCACGTGTCAAATGTACTTCTCAATTAATAGTAAGGAGGATAGGTTTTTCTGTGTTAGTGTTAATAAGTTCAGAAATGAATTCAAATTACTGATTTTTCGA
>CAJHQP010011081.1:0-16341 GCA_905132765.1 Moricandia arvensis
TCACTGCATCATGATTGAGTAGTCATCTAGCTCGCCTAGGGTTTTAGGGTATTGATAAACAAGCCAAACATAGATAAGCATCATTCATTGGACTCTTCATTCATATTAATCTTATTGCTTGCATTAACTTGATCACTTAATGCTAGATCTGCTGTTCATCGCCTAGCTAACCACGAAGGAGATAACTTGACGTATATTGAATGAGCTTAATGTCTTTAATCAGCGAAAGTAGATATTAGAGCATTAAGTGAAACTAGATCGGACTTGAACTCTAAGGCTTGTAGCCGCCTCTGATCCCAAGCGACAAGTTAGGTGATCCGGCCGGCTCGCAAAGGATCCATCACCACGACAATGGGTTGGATCAGTTGAGAGATCCGATGTTCTAGATTGTGTAAACTGTGCTTGAATAATTGTTTGGCTAATTCATACCCGCATTAAACCCTAGGTCGGCTTTCATACCAAATCACATTTAAACATCCTTATTTACTTGTCATCTAAGTCACTTTAATCTAAAACTATATTTTCTTCTTAGCTCGAATTTAAAACTCATAGAAATAAAGTGTAGACTGGTCCTCTGGATTTGAATCTAAAGTACTATAATTACAACTGTTAACTTGACAGTAGCAAGGATTCCATTTTAGTGTATCATCTAACACAACGTTAGGTCTTGGTACGGGTTGAAAAGCCTTAGGCCTTGATCTAAACGCAACACGTTAAGTCTTGGTACGGGTTGCAAAGCCTTAAGCCATGATTTAGCGGGACAAGTTTGTGGATGAACTGGTCTAGGTCACGGAGTAGTCTATGACTCTGACCGGATTGTCCCTAGCCACATCATGTACCGCTTCCGGACCATGGTATTGGATTGGACGGTCCAGTCATGTTCTTGTTTGATTGTTGGCTGGCCGGTTATCTCATCTCTAACCCTAAGTGTTGGTTGGTCCATCGGTCATGTTCTTGTTCGATTGTTGGCTGGTGGGTTGACCATATGCACTAGGACGGTTTGGGGGTTTTACATCCATTGTCCAAAAATCCACACCGCATGGCTCTTGAACAAGATGGCCGAGCTAAGGAATCAATTGGGAGAATTGTTTGGATAAGGGATTTATACGACCAAGTAGTTCGCCTTGGGGGTCACCAGTTCTCTTTGTGAAAAAGAAGAATGGTAGTTTCCCGGTTGTGTATAGACTATCAAGGGTTGAACAGTGTTACTGTGATGAACAAGTACCCGTTATCGGATAGATGAATTGCTAGACTAGCTTAGAGGAGCAAAGTGGTTTTCCAGGATCTATCTGGCTTCGGAGTATCATCATATCGTGATAGAACCTAAATATGTGAGGAAAACGACATATATAACGATGTATGGCCACTATGAGTTTGTGGTTATGCCATTCCGTCTGGTTAATGCACCTGTTGTGTTCATGATGTTAATGAATAGCACTTTCATGGAATTCTTAGATGATTTCGTGATCATCTTCATAGATGATATACTTATTTATTCTAAGGATAAGGAATCCCATGAAAGACATTTGAGAACTGTGTTTGGAACGCCTGTGGGAACATAAGCTTTTTGCCAAACTAAGCAAGTGTAGTTTTTGCCTGAAGTGTATAGGGTTTCTCAGCTATATCGTGTCGTACCAGGGTGTCTCGGTTGACCTGGAGAAGGTCAGGGCCATACGGGAATGGCCTCTACCCAAGAGAGCCACAGAGATAAGAAGTTTCCTTGGGCTTGCGGGTTATTATAGGAAGTTTGTGAAATGGTTCGCTAGCGTTTGCTCAACCCCATGATGAGGTTGACCGGAAGGATGTGAGGTATACATTGTCCAAGGAGTGTGAGAATAGTTTTCACAGATTTGAAGGACATGTTGGACGAGTGCACCAGTCCTCTGAAAAGGAGGCCAAGAAGTTCTCATCATATATGTGGCTCAAGCCCTCCCACGTATGTATGACTTGCTTCTTGCTACCTCTCGAGATCACTAGGAAACTAATAAAGCGCATATCTTCTTTTTTGGTGGAGTACAAAGCAAAATAGTAGAGGCCTCGACTTGATAGCTTGGAATAACAAATTTGTATCCCCAAGGAAAGGGTCCCTTAGGTTTTCAGAGTTCTGAACTTCAATCTTAACCTACTGCGAAGCAAATCTAGAGGTCAATCCAATACCCCACTTCTCTCCTAGCTTAGAGTCCTAAAGGGGATATATTTTTGCCAAATCGATGCCCATAGAGGTCACCAAGGCGATCACCTTCTTCTGTGTGGCAAAGTTTTATGCAGCTAAGCCCCTTCTCAAGGATTGGTCTCTTCACCTCCACCTGGAACATGCAAAAATACTCTGGATTAGTCTGACTGATGGCTAACGACTTGGTCGGCAAGGCCGGCTTGCCCCCACAGACCCTCTTTTGACTTTAATCTCCGAGTAAGCAATCTCATCAACCCATCGTCGCAGTGGAAAATCCTGAGCTACAAACCTTAGTAGTACCAAAAGATACCCTTCCATTCATAGCCTTCGACCTTCTAGAAACCAGCGACAAGACAGCTTTTAGTGAAACCTCACAATATCAGGCTCCTACTCGGTAAAATATGGTTACGCTCTCACCATATCATGGAGTCAGCCCTAGAGACTACGCATGTCTCAGAACCTTAGTAACCACCAACCTCAAAGCCAAGGTATGCTTGATCAAAGCATTGCCTAAGATCAGACATTGTGTATGGTAGGTGATCTCAAACTGCGTCGTTTCAGTATGTATCTGACTTTCAGACTGTCACTGTAATATGACAGAGTTGTGGGCTTTGGTGAATGTGCCATACTTTCTATGAATCTTCTCGCGTACATCAACTACAATAATCTTGACTACCTGTCCTGGCGCGGGAAGGATTTGACCAATGTGCCATGGTTCTTTTGATTCATCTTGAAGGCTTGTAATGATAAGCTTTCAATGGAAATGACAGCTCTCCTTTAGATACAATACATATTGCAATCTCTGAAGAGAAAAACTAGAGAGCAGCACCATCTTTACAGTTTTTTCAAAATCCTGACGCAAGTTTGAACCAACCTCAAGGCCCACCTCCCAGATTCGCGGTACATTCCTCCGGCAACAAGATGACATCCTTTTTGGAGGGGACTGCTCCTACTGATTGAGGATGGGACAACGAATTTTGGTTCATTCGCTAGTAACCGAGTCTAACCCCCTACATGCCGAGTTCCATGCTTTGTTGTGGGCCATGAAATACTCTATTCGGCTGGTCCAGATTACTATGACCTTTGAGACCGACTGTTTGCCACTGGTCAAGATCCTAGAAGACAAAGAAGAAAAAGAATGGCCTTATTGTTGGCGAATTCGAAGACTTTCATCTCATTTTCTCTCTATTTGATTTTGCTCTTATTTTATATTCTCGTTTTTTAAATATCCGGGCAGGCTCCTTGCAAAGGGGGTCGGTCTTGAGGCTTTGCTTTCTCCATGTAAACATTAGGCTTCCAAGTTGGATGGTTTCAGAAGACCAATCTCTTGGAATCAGCTTAATAACTATCGAGCTTCTTGATGCCAAAAAAAAGAAACAAGGTGGAGAAATAAAGAGTCATCAACCCTCTTTGCCCATATATATCAACAAAAATTTCATATGAGCCTCCTAAATATCATATGCCCTATTTGCTTTACTTAAATATGAATACCAAATTTAATATGTTTCTATTTTTCCAAATAACTTTTTAAAAGAACTTGAAATTACAAAATATCAAATTCTTTCAATTTAAAATTTGAAATTTTGAAAATTTTCAGAATTATAACATTTCATTTATTGCAAAATTTTAATTATATTTCTGCTAAATTCTACCAAGTACTATTAGATGCTGCTAAGTTAGTTTACATAGTTATAACAGTTATAGTGAGTACTACTTGGTTATGCCTAAATTAGTTATATTGAGTAATATTAAGTTGGTCATACTAAGTTTTATTGAGTTAGTTATATTATTTATATTGAGTACTATAGTTAGTAGTATCAAGTTCTACTGAATTCGAAATTTGATAGAATTATAAAATAAGAAAAACACCAGAAATCCATTGAAGTAAGAACAACAAGAACCCCTAAAATCCAAAGAGAACTCCAAAACCTTAATGCTAAATTGTAGATCTAGAATGAACCATCATCTTCTTTGCGCATATATATATATATCAAAGACTATTTTTTTATGGGCCTAATAAATCTCATTTGCCCTTATTACTTTAATGAAAACATGAATATTTTATTTTACTTTTTTAATTTTGGGAAATTATTTTTGAAAAAGAAATTAAAATTTTAAATTTTCCAAAAAAATAATAATTTAAAATTATGAAATTTTGAAATTTTGAAACTTTGAAATTTTGAATTTTTCAAATTTCAATTTTTATTTCGAAATTTAAATTTTTATTTTTAAAATTTTAACTAGAGTTTAACTGAACTATATTGAGTTATATGCAATAGTACTAAGTACAACTTGGTATTACTAAGTTAGTTTTACTTAGTTATAATAAGTTATACTTAATACTACTACTCGGTTCTACTAATTTAGTTTGTACTAAATATTTCTGAGTTGGTTATATTATTGGTTATACTAGTTGTATTGAGTATTACTAAGTTAATAATATTGAATTTCTACTCAATTCAGATATGAAGCTTAAATAAAGCTGCGAAAAAATACAAAGACATTTTATAATTGTTTCACTTACATATGACTGTGAAACGAATCTTTGCCACCTTTGCATTCATTTCGTGGCACCCTCTCCACAAAGCCCATCATTACACTCTTTAGTTACAGTTCACTGTTTCCTGCAAATTATATTAATTTCTGTCAGTGCAAGTAGAATTTGGTACCTTTCATTAACAATCAATTATGTTAACAAAACTTGTTATATACAGATGAAAATGATTAAGTGAGTAGTGTACCAAACTAGCTATAATCGATCAACAAATGTTGTTGAAAGGTTACTAACATATTGTAATAATATCCTCGTTAAGAAAAGTTAGCGATAGTTGGCAACAAATTGTAATTGAAATTTCAGTTAATTCTGATAAAACATTCGTAATAAACAATTCATTATATAACTTTTCACAAGTTTTTATCTTTTTTTTTCTGAACAACACAAGTTTTATCTATTGTATTAAAATTATACGTTTTGATCAAAAAAGTATTAAAATTATACCAATCTCATGTACTTTGGCAAGGACTGAATTTTAAAACATAAAAGAGTTATTTAAATTCCATAAAGCAATTACACTGAGAAAGTAATGATTCATGTTTTCTCTTTCGGCGAAAAACAATTCAAAATAAACAATAATGTATACCAAAAAGGAATGCAATTCCATTTATTTAGCAGGCTAGGGACTCCCCAAAAGACACATCACCATAATCATTTTCTTCTCCCTATTACATTGGCGTCAAGAAACAATGGAAACATCTATTCTCATAATCTTCACGCTGGTCGCATTAATTTCCGGCGAGAGAGCCATCGCACTGGACTGCTCCTCGTTGATACTAAACATGGCTGATTGTTTGTCGTTCGTGACGAGTGGTAGTACGGTGGAGAAGCCTGAAGGAACATGTTGTTCAGGTCTGAAGACTGTGGTTAGGTCAGGACCTGAATGTCTTTGTGACGCTTTTAAGAAACAGTGCTTCTCTTGGTGTCACTCTTGATCTTGCTAAAGCTGCTTCTCTTCCTTCAGTTTGTAAAGTTGCTGCTCCTCCATCTGCTCGTTGTGGCCGTAAGTTTTTCTTTTTAGATAATTTATATTGTTTGTTCATATATTTATGGAGAAATTTAAATTTTACCAAAAGTTTGATACTATTTTTTAAATTTACCATTAATTAATAATTATTTTTAAAAACACTCTAAATTTATGATGAAAATAGAATAAACAATTTTTTCTAAATATTTATAAACACTTTACCCCTTTAACACTAAACCCTAAACAATAATCACAAAAGTGTAAATCTAAATGTTAATATATTTTTGATCGAGGGTAATTTTAAAAAGTGATATATAAATTAATGATATTCTTAATAATTTCTCTATATTTATGACATTTTGTGATATCTAGTTTAAAATTGTTGTGTTTGCAGTCGCTGTATCAGCATCTCCACCTGCTAGTGCTCCTGGTATGTTCTCTCATGCTTTGTTCTGCTGATAGGATAATTATGGTACTTTTTTTCTGTAAATAGTAGATGTGCACTTAAACAGAGTCCTTTGTAATTTGGTTTGAGATTTTTTATTCGTATTGGTTTATGATTCGGTTAAAAACAAGAATTTTTTTATAAAAATGATTTTAAAGATTGATCAACCCGGAATTTAGTTGGGTTGTAATTGCTATTTTTGAATAAATATGTTCAAAGTAACTCAAATCTATTATAATAAAATAACTTTTATTTGTTTATTTTCGGTTATCAAGTCAAATACTTTCATCAAACTGTGGTGCTATGTTTATTCAACCATAATTTAAATTCCGTGATACAGTTCAAAATCTGTTTGAATCATAATGTAAACATCATAATGAATTACAGATATCTAAAATTAATTTGTGGGAAACTTTCACTTCTACAACAAGTTTGATACTACTTTCATATTTACCATCAATGAATAAATATTTCAAAAATATCCAAAATTTATAATAAAAATAAACTAAATTAATATTTTTTAATATTTATAAAACATTTAGAAACTCAACATCATCCATTTAACGCTAAACTGTAAACATTAATCATTAAAATAGGAACTTAAATGTTAATATATTTTTTATTGAGAGTATTTTTGAAAAGTGATCCTTAACTTTTAGTATTTTTTATCTATTTCTCAAAATTTATCTTCATATATTTGAGGACATGTTTATCATTCAATTTAATATTTAAATATTTTCATAAAGAGTACTGAATATTTTCTAAATATTAATCAGTTTCAAATCTGAGGCCATTTAAAGTTTTTTACATAAGTTAATAAATATTTAAATATTCAATTTTGTTTAACTACTAAATTTAATAACATATTATATTTTATTAATTAATTTTAAAAGAAAACAGATAAATCAATAGAAAAAATTTACTGATAAAACTACGCTTATTTTGTAAGATAACCTTTGCTTTAGAAAGTCACTTAATATGAAATACAAAAGTATATAAGATAGAGTAATTTACTGAATATACATTCATAGATAGTTAATTAGGTAATCATGCATTGAACAGATTTATCTCCCACCGCCGGACCAGGTGCGCCATCTTCGTCAAGTGAAGCAAATGCGGCAACTCCAGTTCCTGTCCCCGCCGGGAGTTCCGATGCGTCTTTGATCTCTGTCTCTTTTGCATCTGCTCTTCTTATCGCCCTCATCTCTTCTTCTTTCTATTGAGTTGTTTAAGTCCATTTTACTGCTTCAGTACTTATATGTTTTTTTAAACTGTACGTGAGATATTTTTGTTCTGAAGAGTTTGGCGTTACTGATTACATTTTCCCTCCATTGGTGTTGATTTTATCAAAGAGATTTTCTATTTAAGCTTTTTAATTACTAATAATTGTATTATTATTATTATTCAAATCGACTTCTGATCTTAGGAGAAACTCAATCCTTTCTCACTTCTCAACTATTTCTTATTATTATATCACTAAGATAAGGACGAAAATTTAATCCGAAGATATACAAACGAATAGAAAATACTATGAGAGACAGATGTTGATATATTTTAGTAGGAGTGTTCAATTTCGGTTCAGTTTTTTTGTCTGAATTTTTTGGTATATCAACTTTTCAAAATTAACAATCATATTAAAACAACATCTATATTGGTTTGGCTTGATTTATATACTTTTGATTTCCGGATATTTTCAGTTTGTACCAAATACACCATAGCTATATTTATCTTTTATAATATTTTGTAAGTTATATGATTAAAATAAGATTTAAAAAAATAAAAAAATTTCAGAGCTTGAGATTTTAAATATAATGATTTTTTCATTTTACTTAACTATAATAAAATAAATATTAAAAATAAAAGTTTGTTTCATAAAAATAAGAAATAATAGTAATATCATATTAACCGAAACTTAGGTCAAATATATGTCAGCCAAACAATATATATTATTTAATTTGATGAAAGAATCAAAAACACATTTTAACTTAAAAATAATAATTATAAAATTAACATTTTAATATCACTATTACACCAATTAAATAAATATGTATATATGATCAATGGTTTTATATAATTTTCATATAACTATATAATATATTTCAATTCTTTGATTCCTTTTTTTTTATTTATTTGGTTTGTTCAGTTTATATATCAAACAAAATTCATATACTGTGGGTTTTTCCAAATAACATCAATTCGGTTTATTCTGTTTAACCAAATCCACATGACTTTTTCTATTTTGGTTCAGTTTTTTTAGTTGGTTCGGTTTTATCAGATTATCCATATATTTTAGAAAGCTTAAAAACTTAGTGTTTAATTTTTGGGCAATTTATCAAATACTTTTTAAAAGTTTGTTTTCACTAAAAGAATTCCCAACGAGTAAAAAACTAAAAAGGAATTTATTAAATAGACAAAAAGAATTTTCTACCCTTAATTTTTACATAGAAGTATAAATAATTATTAAATAAAAAAATAAGATAAATTTTTACAGTTTATATGTTTTTAAAATACATTTTTTTATATTTTTTCAATTTTGTTTTCTAATTTTCTTTTTGAAATTCAAAAAAAAAAATCTGAAAATATTTTTAAAAATTTTATTCTGAAATTTAAATATTTTTTATTAAAATACTAAACTTTATCCCAAACTTCAACCCAGAAATCTAAACTTTAAATATAGATCAATTAATCTTATAGGTATAAATATTTACCGTTTAATGAAAATTTTTAGTCATTTTATTTTTTGGTGAACTTTTTTAGTGAAAAAACAAAGTCGTCCTAGAAAACATCGAATTTTTTTGCTATCTCCAGATTTAACTTTATATATAATTTTGTGATTAGTCGTCCAATACACAAAAGCCTAGTTGGATCACAGCTAGATAACAAAAGACGAAAAAGATATGAGAAAAGATTTTGATTGATTTCAGACTGAACCTTATGAAAGGCTGCCTACGTATCCCTTTTGAGGATCAAGCCGAACGTAGATCAATTAAAATAGTGGACCAAGAGATCGAATTGTCAAAGCAAGTTCGTCTAGTAATCGACTGCCAGTCATAGAAACCGAGCTCGTCGAGAATAAAACTTAGGTTTTCTAAGTGCAGTGAGTTGTAGAGTCTAAAGAAATCAGATTCGTCGAACAAAGATGGAGAAAAGTCTGAGAATAACTCTCTCGTTCTAGCTACCGAAGTTCTAAGTCCATATAATCTAACAGAGCTTCTCTAGGTCTAAATCTTCGGCTCTTTCACCTTAAGCTTCAGCTCCCCTTATATATGCCTTCTGGGTCGGTTCCCCTTTTCTTTTTTACCTCTAGGTCGAGTTTATCGCTTCTCAGAAATATTCATTTTTATCTCGATCTTCATCATTAGCTTGGAAACTTGACATTTATCTTCTGATTTCGCAAGATTAATCTTCTTCTGCGATTAAAGATACACCATCATAACATTTCTGGGCTCAATTTCGGATGAAATCGCAAGTGGATTTTTAGCCGCGTTCTAGGCCTCTTTGGGCCGTATTTCGACTTAACATTTTTTACGATTTCTCCGAAAGAGCGTTTAATGATACGACGCCGCTTTAGCTAGGAATTTCACACTTCTCGTATAGTTTAGATGATTGTGGTGTGAGTTAACCGTTGCCATTTATAAGATAACCATAAACTTCATTCAAGAAAAGGAGTCTTCGCGGTTTTTATCGTAAAGTCCCAACGAAAAATCCGATCGAGAAAAGACGAGGGGTTGATACGCCGAGGTTCAAGGGAAGGCATAAAATCTGGTTTATGTGGCCCAACTCGCCAAACAGGGAGTTGACAGTCTTGGTTGGTCCAGCTCGCCCGTCTAGCGAGTTGGACTGGTCCAACTCAACGAACGAGCGAGTTGACCGTCTTGCTTGGTCAACTCGCCGATTCAGAAAGTTAGAATGGTTTAACTCACCGAACAGCGAGTTAACCGTCTTACTTGGTCCAACTCGCCAAACGGGCGAGTTGGATGATCGAGCCTTACAGCTGTTTCGTTGTTTTGATGATCAGGATCCGTTCGAGGCTTTGAGCAACCTTTCCTGAGGACCTACCGTATTAATTCATACAAAACTTGATTTTTTTTCCCGCTCTTTTTTCTTAAAAAGATTATCTCCTCTTTTCTAAAGAGGGTATTTTCCGGGAAGTTTCAGGAGTTGATTCTGTCGTGAACGATTTTGACCCCAACAGTTATCCCCCCAGCTTGTTAGAATCGTGAGGTTCTAGCGAGCAGTTTGGCATGTTTTGGTAAGTTTGGCGGAATCAATGGTTAAAGAGGTTCGTTGAATGTGGTCTACTCATTCCTCTAAGAGTGGAATGCAGTAGGATTGGGGCTGCGCCTTATGAAGGCTGCCTACGTACTCTTGTATATGGATGAAGCCTTTCGTAGTTCGTCCCGGAGTTAAGGTTCTTACTTCCTGTTTTCCAGTGAGACCTTTATGGTTTAGCTGTGTGTCGTGTAGAGATTATCGGGCATGTTGCTGCCAATGGCATTGTATATTGGACCTTTGTCGGCCTCGAGACTAGCCTCGTAGGCTGTTTATTTTGGCTGAGTATGGCCGTATTTATGATTGTGGGACTGACAGCGTGTCGGCCGCTTTTTAACTTTTTAATGAATAAACTTGGCTTTTCAGTTGAAAAGAAGTTTAAGTAGATTTGGATTTTTGTTAAGAGTAGAGGGAAGGATACGAGTTGTCATCTCGCTCCCAACTCTTTTGCGGATTGTCCTATTCGTTGCTCGTTCGAGATGTTTGAGAAGTTTCCAAAGTTTCGAGAGCGCTTAGATATGGACGAAAAGACATGCTTTCAGGATGTAGTATCTTTTCGATATTATTCCTTGAGACGTTAGAGACCAGTGCTCTGGGTTTAGGGTAAGACGTAGGTCTAATCACGGTTTTAGGGGATGCTATGACTACTTCGGTTTACGTTTCCCGTATCACTTTTGACCTGATTTCATCCTGCTTTGAAGTCTGCGATATGTTTCCGGCTTATGTGACTTGTATGATAGGAATAAAGCATCTCTTCTGGGAAATTTTTAAGTCTCCCGAAAGTGCTGACCAAAATTTTGGATTTCTTTTATATTACCCTTGTGTCGGGTATTTGAGAGCTATCTCTACAAGATGGCTTAGTCTGTTTAGGATGTTGAGAGTTTGTTATCATCAGTAACAAACTTATTGGTAGATATTACCGTTTTTGAATCTTCGCGAAGGATACGTGTTTAACAAGGTGTGTGTGTTTTATAGTCGCGGATGGACTGTTTTTAAGGTGAGAATTCTATTTCGGAAAGTTTTGACGAAAAACAGTTCTTCGAGCGTCAGCGACATCTCGCTGTGTCGAAGGTTAAGTTTTTCATTCGCATTTCGTGCTCGAAATGTTCGTAGGCTTGAATATGTGTGGCATCGCAAGTGTTTTGTTTTAACCTTACTGCGGAGAAATGTTTTGTTTTCTTTGTGAGGAGTTGGGACCAATGGGTCACGTAAAATTTTGCTTCACTGTGCTTTGTGAAGAGTCGCCCCCCCCCCCCAGATTTATTTCGTGTATAGTTAAGGATGCTCCGTATAGCTCTAGGAGCTTTGTCACGAGTTTTTTCTTATGTGCCGCTTTTTACTTATAAAACGTTGTTGGTTTAGAGTAAACTGCAGAACATATTGAACTTGGTCGGTTGTCGACAACTTTAAGTTTATTGTTAACTGTTTGGTGGTTACAGCTAAGTTTCGATATTAAGAATTTATCGTATGATTTCCGGTTCTAGGTTATACGGTAATTATGTACACTTGGCATTTTTAGACTGATCGTGGATTATCGTTTTGCCGTTAAGTGATTGGATGGAGCAGTGGTCGCACAAACATTTTGGCTTGGTCTGAAGGATGTGTTCAGCCGCATAGTCGAGGATGTCATGTCCCTGATTCCAGATAAGGCCTTTGGGCACAGCCATGGTGCGAGGATGCACATCAGTCAGGTCAGAAAACCTAAAGACAAACGTATCATGGCTGAGTAAGTGGGTTACAGGCATCAGAAGGCTGAGACTTAACAAAAACAAGGCATAGGAGAGGGAAAGAGAGCTGGACAAGTGTTATGGCAGCTAGGTGAGGTGTGGTGCAGCTCAATGTAGCTCACTAAAGTGTGAGTTAGCTCCAGTAGCTGAAGTACTAGCTCACTCAGCTGGGACACCTAGTGACCAGGTCACCTCAGCTTGGTAGAGTGTTTGGGTAGCTCGATCAGCTAGGTCAAGCTCAGTAAATCTCAGTGTAGCTCACACAACCTTAGGTCAGCTCCAGTGGCTGGACTACTAGCTCTTTCAGCTGGGGCAGCTAGTGGTCAGCTCATCTCAGCTCGGTGGAGTGTTGGGTCTTGACCATGGGGCTCGGTTCATGGGCGGTTATGAGGCCGCCCATGTTGGCCAAGGGATGATGAATTTTTGGGCTTGGGAAATGAGGTAAGGCATGTGGGGAAGCCTTATGGGCATTTGTTCGATCAGCCCAAAAGGATGAAGGGGCAGTTTATTGCGAAAGGGTGGGAATGGTACCAGTTGCCCCCTTTCGGCCACCAAGTCATGCATGTTCGCCCATGCAGTTGTTGGCCGACTTTTATCTATAAATACAGACCCTTGGGGTCGAGATTTGCCACAATTTCCATAAGGGAAAAATCTGCCCATTTCTTGAGAGAGAGAAAGAAAGAAAGAGAGAAGAAGTGCGATCAAAGCAAGGCTGTGTGTGGGGTGATTTGTTTACAATCAGAAATTGGTCCGTGTGAAGTGAGATCGATTGATGATGGGAACCAGAGGGCAAGGAGAAGGATTTGGAGAAGGGCATGAGTAAACTAGAGCGCACGCCCAAGGTGAGTAGTTTTGTCCGATCCAACCCTCCTTAGCCGTAGTGGAATTTCGTGTGGTCTTTGGTCGGTTTGGTAAGGGACAGATCCATCTCTTCTCTTTTCCTTACTGATATATCTTTGTTCCTCTATATTCTGGTTGTGTCTAATGGTTCAGACTCAGTAGCATTGGACCAAGGCTTGGCCGATCTAAAAAATTGTCCCTGAAGAGATGCTCGACTGCGACAAGATAAGTCGTATAAGCCGAGAACCTATCGCGGACTTTAAATCGGAACAGAGTCAGGTTAAGATCGAAACAGGCAAAACGGAATCCGATTAGTCATCGCAAAGCCATAAACCGAATGTAAACCTAGGTCTTGCCCTAAACCCAGCACACTTGTATCTAACGTCTCAAGACATGATATCAAAAAGATACGAGATCCTAAAAGCATGTCTCTTGTCCGTATCTAAACGTTCATGAAAGTTCAAAACTCCTCGAACATCTGGTACGAACAACGAATAGGGCGATCCGCGAAAAAGGGAGGAAGTCGAGATGACAAATCAAGTTTTCTTCTACACTAAAAAAATCCTAAACATCTAAAAACACCCATTCGTCATAAACAAACATTGTTCGAATAAAAGTTAGTAAAAGACATCGATTCAAGGCCACACATGGCCAGTCCCGATACATACGACCATATTTGGCTGACAAACGAACAAGACAAAAACCTGCAATAATATAGAAGAGGGCATTCTCGAATCAGGCGCAACCTCACGATTACTCATCAAAATCGAAACACCCGGTCATCGATCAACCATGCAAATAGTCATTGACATCCAGAGAAGCCGTCGGCTGTTTTACCTCGCCCGTCACATCGGCATTTCCCCACCTTGGCCTCCACCGTGACGGGAGAAACAGGAATTGGGTCCCATTGTTCCCAAATCCTCTCTTCGCTTTGAGGAATCGCAAAGTTCCCCTATCCCTCTCGTTCATACGCCCGGTCTGCCTCGCATATTCGGCACTGAACGAATAACCAGAAGCCTGCGTGAGGTATTGTCCGCCCACAGCACTGCGACATTCGCCGATTCTCTCCGAAGTCCTTATAGCCATTCGTGAGTTCTCGAATTGATACGAGAACTTTTCGCGACGAGTCCTCATGACTTCGGCCATTTCCTTCTTCCCTCGCCTATAAGCACGACAAACCTTAGTCGCAACCGAATCCCTCTCAAGGCGACGAGAAATTTCCAACTCATCTCTCAAACGAGCAATCTCACTGTTGGATGCCTCAGCCTTAAACTGAGCCATATGTGCTTCCTGGCAGCTCGCATTAACTGCTCGGTTCATCATATGGAGCCCTGCCAAGTATCTTGAAGTCAGAAAAGATCATCCTCAAAAGAAAATAACAATAACTTACCCCGTTGACCATCCTTGATGCCTGGGTAAACTCCGGGGTCTTCACTGGACCCACCTGCGCCTGGAGGATAGTTCCAAACCAAGCGGCTAGTCGAAATCGCCTCGGATCGCCACTGTCACCACCTACTTGACTATTTAGGTAGTCTCTTAGTATATTGTCGGAGGAGCACCGCTCGTTAGCAGCTTCATCCTCAACAACGAAGTTTTGTCCTTGCGAGTCTTTGGTCTTTCTTCTCTTTTGCAAACCACGCACGGAACAAATCCATCCATGGACGCCTCCAATCCTTCCTCAACCAAGCAGATCTGGCTGGTACGAGAACGGTGGAGAGCAACAACATGACGAACCCTCTTTGGGTTAAACGGTGCCCAAAACACGGACGACCATGAAGGAAGTCCTCGGATGGTATCCAGACCTTTCGGACTCGGAGGGAATAGATTGGTCTCTGAAATAAAATGTAAACGAAACCTATTAGAGATCGAACTCCACCGAAACAAAAAAAAAAGGGTAAGAAAAGAGAAAAGGGGCCACACTTGATCAAGGATACCTTTCAAATCCCATCTATTCCTAAAGACGGAGATGCCGTTTTCTTCTACAGACGCATCATCAACCACAGACAAAAAATAAGTGCTTCCGCCATTCATGGTAGTTCGATAAGAATTCGCTTATGATCGTCATCCCGACCGGGGCTTTAACTGAATTATGGATGATTTCCCGACTGGTTTAAGCAAAGCATCGAGTGTTTGGCATCGAGGGTTTATACCCAACTCGTATCTCAACACGAGAATCCTGACAATATGCTGCAAACCACACAGGTTTATTTGACTAATCAATATCTTGGAACAATCGAGAAGTCGCTTTATGGACCTCGGGAATAAAAAACCACAAATGGAATTGCGTCAGGAACACCTCGTAACACACAAAGTAACCCTCGGGTGAGAAACTCAGAAACCTCTCCTCCCTCCGGAAGACAAAACTCGACCAATTCAGGAACTCAACAATGGCTCCGGATGAGCATCCAGCCCATTTGGACAGCTTTTACTAGGGCAACCCCTCTACGGGGTTGGCACGAAACGGGGGCAAGGCCCACGTACCAGGTCTGGGGGGTTTCATGTCTCCCCTTGCCACCCACTACGCTTCAACTTCTTCAGGATCGACCGTGATAAGCCGAGAATTCTTCCTTCAAGCACAACATCAATGTGTTGCAAGCCATAACCATCGGGGACCGGACGGTCATCACGAGGACTTTGAGGAAACCTCTCTCCCAAAGACATAGCTTTCTTTTTACCAAAGGAATGAAAGAGAGGAGAAAATCTTTTGATTCTTAAAAACATTTGTGGACATGTGCAAATGAAAAGTTTGTAAAACCACTCCACATACTTATGAAGAAAGGATTCAGTATTTCACCTCCAGGCTTCAGACATCGGATCCCGCCTAATTCATCCAATATGCTTAAAACGCTTGCAAGAATTTCATAGTTCTGATAAGATGGGGGGGCTAACTGTTGGGGTCAAAATCGGTTACGACTGATTCAATGTCGGAAACCTACCGGGAAAATGGTTCTTGCTGAAATTGACTTGGAAAAAGGGAACGGCAAAAATTGAGGTCAAATCTTGACTGACCAGAAAGGAGCGGTCTGCGTAAATGAGTCATCAGGAAGAGTTTGTCCAAAGACCTCTGGTAAACGTATCCCAAATGGCAATATGACGAAACGACTGGAAGACTCAATCATCAACTCCTCGAATCGAGAAGATAGCTGAGCAAGATGTCCAGTTTGTCGAATGAGAAAATCAAGCCACATGGGTCGACCAACTCGCCCTTATAGCGAGTTCGGACGCACACACACCAACCACTGTCGCGGTCAAACATTGGTTACGACGGAATCGACGTCCAAAACCTGACTGGAGAATGCCATTGTCTTGCACAAACTGCGTATTGCTCTATAAATCAGCATCATCGTGTTTCTATATGAATGC
>CAJHQP010011082.1:0-16340 GCA_905132765.1 Moricandia arvensis
TCCCTCAGGCTGTTCCATATAAATTTCTTCTTCTATATCCCCATGAAGAAATGCAGTTTTGACATTGAGCCTATTCAAGCTCAAAATCGAGGTTGACCCACAATCGACAGTAGCAACCTTATAGACACATGTTTTACCACATGTGCAAAGATGTCATGATAATCAACACCTTCCTTATGTGAGTAACCTTTAGCCACGAGTCTTGACTTGTATCTTGGATCATTTGTTTCTGTTAAACCCGGTTTCAGCTTGTACACCCATTTGCATCTGATGACCTTCTTGTTTTTTAGGTCTCTTAACCAGATTCCAAGTCTTGTTCTTTTGCAAAGAACCCATCTCTTCTCCCATAGACCCATTTCCACAAATCAGCTTCCCTACTCTTCATAGCTTCCTTGATAGTTTTGAGGCTCGCCTGCAACCACATCTTCAGCTGCAATAAGCACAAATGCCTGCAGTAACCTCATAATCATCAAACCTTGAAGGTGGAACAATTTGTCTACGAGGTCTATCTTCTGGCTAGTCTATAACTCCCTTGATCTTCTTCATGTTCTGACTCTGATTCTGATCCTCTGAGCTCTCTTCAGTCTGAACATTTTCTCCACCTAAAACCTCAACCATACCAGCATTTGATGAAGTCTGATCTGTCTGAACCACATTTTCATGTTGAACAATAACAAGATCTACTGCAACATCCCCTGCAACAGCTTCTTCCTTCAGATCCTTAAACACAACATCCTCAGTAAACAACACGTTCCTACTGACAACAAACTTCTCTTCATCCAACAACCACACTTTGTACCCTTTTGTACCAGCATGATATCCAGTGAATACACCCTTGATCGCCCTTGGCTTTAACTTGCCTTGATCCTTGTGTATATAGACCACTGATCCAAATCTCCTTAGGTGATTATAACCTGGTTTTCTTCCCACCACAACTCTTCTGGTATTGCATTATCAATCGCAGAGGCCGGACTTCTGTTGATCAAGTAAACAGCTGTAGACACAGCTTCTTCCCAGAATTCTTCTCTTAGTCCTGATTCATCAAGTAAACACCTTAATTTCTCCATGATTGTTCTATTCATGCGCTCAGCAACGCCATTCTGCTGTGGCGTATATGCACACGTCATGTGCCTTTTGATGCCTTCACTCTTACAGAAACCCATCGAACTCCAAGTTACAAAACTCCAAACCGTTATCGGTTCTGAGACAGCCAACCTTCTTGTTGATTTGATTTTCAACAAGCTTCTTCCACTCTCTGAACTTACTAAACGCTTCAGTCTTATTCATCAAGAAAAATACCCATACTTTTCTGGTAAAATCGTCAATGATTGACAGGAAATACTTCTTCTGTGATAGACTTGAAGTTTGATTTGTGGAACCCCACAAATCAGCATGAACATATCGCAACGCTACACCTGAATCATGCCTTCTTGAATGAAAGCTCAACTTCTTATGCTTTCCCATGACACAACTTTCACAAAAGTCCAGAACTCCAATCCTTCTTTTATCCAGGATTCCTCTCTTAGCAAGTATATGTAAACTCTTGATACTGAGATGACCAAGTCGTTTGTGCCAAAGACTTGTTTCATCTTTTGACAGTGGCTGAGTTTTCTTCTGCACACTGCTATTCACTTGCCCTGCAACAGTCTCACCATCGAGCAAGTAGAGTGAGCCACTCAAATTACCCTGAAGCGCTAGCTTTCCATTTTTGTAGAATCTTGTTTTCCCTTCTCCACCTGAGTGTCTAAAACCAAGCATATCTAGAGTACCAGTGGAGATCAAGTTTTTCTTAGCTTCGGAATATACCTCACATTTGTGAGCACTTTAACAGTTCCTCCATAGGTCTTCACATTAATCGTCCCTATCCCCTGAACTGCTACAGCATTGTCATCTCCCAACAGCATTTGTCCAGTATTAAGCTCTTGAAACTGATCAAACCAATCTCTTCATGATGTCATGTGATAGGAACAACCTGAATCGAGAATCCATTCATCCTTATGCCGATTGTCAGACACAGACAAGGCATCATCTTTTGGATCCACTACAACAGCAGCCTCTGCAGATTCATCATCACCATACTTCTTCTTACGAGCATAGCAATCCTTCTTCACATGCCCCTCTTTCTTACAGTACCAGCACGTGAGTCTAGAACCTGAGCCAGACCTCGATCTTCCTTTTCCCTTCCTGCCACTGCTACTCGACATCTCTCTCTTATCAGGTCTGCCACGAACAAAATAACCATAACCTTCATCTTTTCTCTGCGAAGAACCAGACTCTTTGATCTCTAGCTCTTTTGACCTCGCAGCACTCGTGACTTCCTCAAGGGACAATGTTTCCCTTCCATACTTGAGTGTTTCTTTCAAGTAATTGTACTGACTTGGAAGTGATTCCATCAGGAGAATAGCCTAAACTTCCTCAGATACCTGCACATTCACACTTGAAAGATTTGAAACTATCTTCAAGAAATCATCAATATTTTCATCAATTGACTGAGACTCTTTCATCTTGAATGTGTAGAATTTATGTTGCAAGTGTATCCTGCTCGGTAAAGACTTAGAGAGATACAACCTTTCCAATGTTGACCAAGTCGATGCAGCGTCCGTACACGCCTCGATCTTCCTCAATACATGATCGCCAACATTCAGGATGATGAGATTCATTGCCTTCTCAGACCTCCCTAACCTCTCTGACTCTTCCCTCTGCAACCTTTCTTTGAACACATCTTCATACTCATCTTTCTTCATCAAAGACTTTGGAATTGATGTTTGCTCCAACAACACATCCTTCAACCCCAACACGAAAGATGAGCAAGCATACGCTTCTTCCACAAAGAGAAATCCCCTTTGTCATCGAACCTCTCAACCTCGATCCTTGCGTTCGCCATTGATTCAATACCTCAAACACAGCAACCTTGAATCAACAACCTTGAGCTCTGATACCACTTGTTATTGTTCAAGCTCGTTTCTGTCGTTAAACACAAGCACGAAATCTCTTGTTTTGTTCAACCGCCGGAATTTAATGTTGCACAGATCACGACCTCACACTCAGGAACTACGAATTTTTGCAAGGAATCAAATGAGAACGAAAGTAAGAACATGAGCACACACAGAGAATAATTGATTACCCAGAGTTCACCGATGTGGCTACGTCTCTGGGGCCTGGCAAGGCAATCACTAACTCTTCCAATATCACAAGATGGTTGTGACCTAAAGTTGTAACCCTAATACAATCTTCTTGGCCGTCACGTTAACTCACGTTGGCTCTCTTCTCTCTCTCTTTTGGTTTACCCTAATAACACACGAGCCTTGCTTTTATAATTAAGCAAGGTTAGTTACAACTGATAACCGGTTTTTACTAACCATAAACCATTGAGTTATAATAGCCTAGACATTAAACCAATGTCCTATAACCCAATTGTCAATCTCGACTTGGTTTAAGCTCCAATATTGCTGATTCTTCATCACCAAGATAACACTAAAGTTCTCAGAGGAGCAAGACGGGAAGGACGGAAGTCATGGAGCCACTCTGAATAGGTTTTGTTGTTTCGTAGTATTACACAAGTGATGTTTGCGGTTTTGACCAGTGCCTGGTTCCATGTCTCTCTTGAGTAATAGGCTGATTATGGAGATTTGAACAGATGGGTAGCTTGGGAGGTTGAATTTCCTATTATTGCTGCAGCTAAGGCTTAAGGAAGAGAAGCTAATGGCACCATATGATCCAAGCAAGCAACCTGACTTCCTATGACTCAAGTGCAACTGTTGCTATCGATGGGTGTCACTAGTTGAGTGGTCTAATGGTAAGCTTTGGTGGCTAAGTGGATGTTAAGTAAAGACCAATGCGCTACAATGGGAACATATGATACCCTCTTATTGGCATTTGATATGGTTGAAAGAGCTGATGGCAGAATCGTTATGGAACATGATTCTTTACAAACATACACGATCAATCCAAGACGTTTGTTCTCTATAGCATGATAGTGTATGCTCACCATGACCTCCAAGATAAGGTTATCGAGGTTGATCACTTGCCTCTCGCTTTCCTTCTTTCCTCGACAACTAATTGTTCTGGATGTTAATCTTTAGATAGTCCTCAAGATTTTATGCGAGAAGTAGGACTTGTGAGAATACACATTTTCTTTTGGTTTTATCGTTCATGTGTATGCATGCATGGATGAGCTGAAGGCCTGAAAAGATACATCGAGGAGAGTGGGACGGGGCTTTCAGGGAACTCAGCCACAAAGAAAAGCGGAAACTGATACTTGGGAGGTACCTCTCTAATTTCAATTACATCTACTTAAATGCTGAAAGGGTTAGAGATAAAAGATATTCATCTGAAGAAGGTTGACGTCATTCTCTTGGAAACACACACACATAAAATGTTACCCCAAAGTTCTTAAGTCTTGATTGTAATTTTTTTTTGGTCAAAACAATTTCTAAACTGCTAATTTATCAAGAAGATGCTAGAAAGAATCTCCATAAATAATGTTATCTTTTTTTCTTGGTAAAACAAACGAATTGTCAGTGTTAAATGACACTCATGGTTTGTTGTTCATAAATCCTTGCATGTGGTTGTTGTAGATATGATCATTTCTTCTGTTCTGATTTTTTTTTCTTTGAATGGTTTCTTTATTTTGATAAAGAATCCAGAGTGGCTGCTTAACTAACTTACCCTGTTACAAAACCCCACAAGATCATGCTTCAAATTTATGAATCCATTGACTTCAAAATCTCAAGTCACATTATAACAACAATTATATTTATCATTCTTTTTAAATGCTCCACTCTATTTTCATTACTTACCAACCTTATTCTACTTTCGTCTTTGTTAATTCTTTTGTTGGCTACTTGGTACAGTAAGCTTGAATCTGTGTGGGCAAATGCTTCACAGTTTGGTCCCATAGTGATATCATTTTGTTATTTTATCACTGAACAAGAAGCATGCACAAAGACAAAGACAATTTATGAACGTCAACTACCACATTATATGAATCATGATGATCATCGTCATGAGACAGTGTCTCTTCCTCTTCCCACTTAATGTTTCTTCCATCTACCTCCATTAATACATACATTCATACCTCACACCTCAAACCCAACCATGATGAGTCTTAACCGTTTTAGATAGCCATAATCCCAGGACACAGGACACATGATCAAGATTATGCAAGTGGCCCTCACATCTCATGATAAGTTTACAATTTGCCATCTATAGCAAAACCAAACCATTCTCTCGTCCCTTGTTTTATAAAACAAGGCTAAACAAAAAGAGTAACTAAGTTGTTGTCCCTATCTCAATCCTGGTTTCATATCTCAACTTCCTAATCCCTTAAATAACCCATCAATAATCCAATCATTGATGTGACTGATTTGTACATATAGTTGCCTGTTAAGATAAATTCTTAACTATTTATGGAAAACTATAATAACAGAATTATCACATTACATACAAGTTGGTCCATGAGTACTGTAAGAATAGAGGATTATTAACTCTTTCTGTCTATCTCCAGATCCATACTTATATAGCTACTCTACATATCTACACAACCATTATCACCGCGTGACATTAAATGCTTTCAACCATCAAAAGCTTAAAAAAACAATTTGTTCTTGTACCATTCCCTCCATATTCTTCTGACCTCTATTATATACACCCATTTACGTTCTTCACGTTCTCAGTACCTCTCTCCTCTTCTTCACACACACTCTCTTTCTTACCGGATAAGGTTTTTCCAGAGAGATGGCAAGAGTGTGTGTAATGATGATGATTATAATGATGGTAGCTATGGTCTTGAACGTGGCTATAGGTGAGCCTATAGCACCATGCTACTACATATTTGGTGATTCTTTGGTTGACAGTGGGAACAACAACCAGCTTCAGTCCTTTGCAAGAGCTGATTACTTCCCTTACGGTATCGACTTCCAGTTTGGTCCAACCGGCCGCTTCTGTAACGGAAAAACAACCGTTGATGTCATAAGTAATCTTATAACAGCTCCTTTGTTCTGTTATATGTTTCTCTTCTTTTGTCCAAAAGCATGTAACTGACTAAACAAAACAACTAACTTGTTCTGTAAAGCCGAGCTTCTTGGTTTCGACGAGTACATTACACCATATTTTCAAGCAAGGGGAGAAGATATCCTAAGAGGAGTAAACTACGCTTCTGCAGCTGCTGGAGTTCGAGAAGAAACCGGTCGTCAGTTGGTAAGACATCCCTTAAAACAGAAATGACATATCAGTTATGCCAGCTTAAGCAATGTTCGAGAAATCACTAGGTGGTAATTAGACGCTTTATAAAGAATTATTTTTTTATAAGAATAGATCAAATTTTTATAAAGTCTTTTGTTTAGGTCCGTTTTGCTAGTATAGACCGATTTTTAGAACACTAGGCGTAAGTGTCTTAGCTATGAAACATAAGTTTCTTTCCGTTTTTGTTTCAGGGAGCTAGAATAACGTTTGCAGGGCAAGTAGCTAATCACGTGAACACTGTGTCACAAGTGGTGAACATACTCGGAGACGAGAATGAAGCTGTTAATTACCTAAGTAAATGCATCTACTCCATAGGGTTAGGGAGTAACGACTATCTCAATAACTACTTTATGCCTCTATACTACTCCACGGGTAACCAGTACTCTCCCGATTCCTTTGCCAACGACCTCATCAACCGCTACACCGAGCAACTCAGGGTCCGTTCATTTACTTGTGTTATAACTTATATCCTCTGTTTTGTGTCCTCTGTTTCTATATCCTTTGTTTCCTCTGTTTTGGAGTAGATATTGTATAACAATGGAGCGAGGAAGTTTGCTTTAATTGGTATCGGCGCAATAGGATGTAGCCCAAATGAGCTGGCGCAGAACAGCAGAGATGGGACGACTTGTGACGAAAGGATCAACTCTGCAAACAGGATCTTCAACAGCAAGCTGGTGTCTCTGGTCGATTACTTCAACCAACACACACCAGACGCTAAGTTCACTTATATTAATGCTTATGGTATCTTCCAAGACATGGTAGCTAATCCTTCTCGCTATGGTAAGAGCCACCTCTTAACCATAACATGATCGAGTTGGATCTGCCTGAACCATTTCTTGATTAGTTACATTAATGGTTTCAGGGTTTAGGGTGACAAACGCGGGATGTTGCGGAGTTGGGAGGAACAATGGACAGATAACTTGTCTTCCAGGTCAAGCTCCATGTCTGAACAGGGATGAGTTTGTGTTCTGGGACGCGTTTCATCCAGGAGAAGCAGCGAATATTGTGATCGGTAGTCGATCTTTTAGGAGAGAATCTCCATCTGATGCTCACCCTTATGATATCCAGCAGCTTGCTATGCTCTAGTTCATGGAAACTTACTCCACACAGACAGAGAGAATGAGAAATATTTAATCTTTTGCTTGTGTTTGATACTTGTTTTTTTGTTGCAGAAGAATTGTGTTGGGGAGATAATGTATCATTTCTCTATTTCATATTATAATGACATGAATTTGCTGTTCTTTTTATATATGATTAAAAGCCTGGGATGTTTTGACAATCTTTGTTAGCATAGATCTATGAAGAACCAAGAACCAACTAAACTTTTCACTGGATGTTGTGTCATAGCACACATTTACGTTTTGAAAATGAGATGATAACTTCTATTGAAATGCATGAGAGAAATCGGGCCCAGCCCACTGTTTTTGATGTTTAAAAGCTAATATATTGCCCATAAGTTCAAGTTACACATTAGTTGAAATAGATTTGAACCAGAGTGAAACGGTAATTTGATGATATTTTTGGTTAATTATTAAACTTTTACTTCAGTTAAGCTTTAATTTACAAGCTTTAAGTGAAAAGGTTATACAGGTGGAATGATAAGACACGAATGCTTTCAAGACATTTCTAAAACAGAAGAGAATACATAAAAGTTAGAATAAATGTACCTAGGCATGGGTATTTTGGGTATTGGTTTCCGTTCGGTTTAGATATTTCGGGTATCGAGTAGTTTGGATAGGAAATGATATGATCCATTTACTACTTGGCTTGTTTTTAGTTTTGGTTCGGTTTGGGTAGTTTCGGGTTTGATTCAGTTCAGATAGTAATACTAGGGACTGGAGAATACACCAAAAACCGGTTCTCATTTGGTCTCGATTTCGGTTCAGTTATTTCAGGTAGTTGGATAATTCAAGTTAAATATCGGGTATATTAGAAAAAAATATCAAATAAATAGGATAATTTGGATAAAAATCTTGGATATTACGAATTACTTTGGTTATTTCGGACAAAAATGTCCGGATACTTTCCAGTAGTTGAGATACTTTATAATAAGTTAGCTTTTAAACTATTTTGGATACTTTTAATATATTTCTAAATTATAACTATATATATTTAGTTATGCTATATATATATAATTAATATTTTATGTATTCAGGTACTTGTTCGGTTCTTGTTTCGGTACCGGTTTGGTTCGGTTATTTTGGCCCGGTTTTGGTTTGTCTTTTTGGTTCCGGTTTGTTGCCCATGCCTAGATGTACCAATCATTCTTTTTCATGTACCAAACAACTATATTAAATTAAAGGTTCAACGGGTTAAACCGATTATATCTGAAGATATATTCGACGGAAAAACGATAAAAGAAGAGTAATACAACAAGACCAAAGATATCTAAGTTAAAAAATTGAAGAGACCTGTAGAGAAGCTTCACTTGAATTCTTAAAACTGATGTTTAAACATTGGAGGGATCGACGCTAAAATACCCAATTGAGAGGATTTGAGAGCAGTTGCCTACCATCTATGATGATAAGTGACCTTCGCTTGATGAAAATCTCAAGAACATCTGAGCAGAGGATGAAAGCAGGGTAAGAGACCTTGACACCAATGTGTATACAAGAGGATAAGCTACGAAGCATGCGTGGTCACAGAGCATGGAAGTAAACTCAAATTATGGTGGTTTGGTCAAAGAGAGTTTAGCTATGAACTTCGGTTCTAGAGTACTTGTCGGGAAGAACAACTTATGAAAGTTTCAAACAAACAAAGAGACTCATCATGATAGTTATGGACTTGTTGGAAGTGATGACGACCATCGATTTCCTTACAAAACCAATGACTACAAAAGGTAATCACATGAATGATGGAGCATTTGGTGTTGAGTTCAATAATGAAGAACATGTGATCTTGTCCTCGGCAACTAGAGAAATGAACACAAATTCCATAAGCATGAGTCTGGGTTTAGGTGGTCTGAGATATGACCTGAAGGATTCAACTTTCTTATTGGGTCTTGCCCATAACCAATTTGTGGCCATGGGAAGATCGATTGCTTGATTTGTGAGAGGTATATTTTGAGATGGTTGCCAAATTTGGGGGAGAGCCCGGCGAGAGAAAAACTTATATCATCATATGGTAGAGAGTTTAGGATGCTGGAGCGGTTGGTTTCTCATGGAGATAGATCGGAGGAAACCTTTGGGGTGGTGAGACAGGGAGAGAACGCAGCAGACTGACGAGCACAAAGTCCCATGAGGAGTCGAAGTCACAGCTTAACTGATGCACTGTGGAGGAGGAGACAAAGTCACCAGAAGATCCAAAGTTGCAGGGGGAGATCGCGTAGCAGTGGAAGTATTGACGCAAATCTTGTTGAGAAAGGAACAAAACGGGGACATCGCATTTGTTGGATTCGAGTGGGAAGAAGGTGTATTGGTTCGGTTCGAGTGAAGCTGGTGGACCGGCACAATAACCTGTACAATAAAAGAATATGCTGACTTGGATAACAAGGGATGTGGATTTAGAGATCAAGTCTGGTGCGGAAATATGGAAAGAAGAGATTGCGTATCTTGTGAATTTAGGGGTATAAATTCGAAGAGAGCAGATGAGAGAAGGTGCGCTTTTTGGAGAAAAAATACAAGCAAGGATGCACAACTAGGGTTCCAAGACTTTTGTCTAAAAGTGTTTGAATTAGGAATTAGTCAGTCGTGATTCACGTGTCTGTGAAGTCACAGAAATCTGATTAAGTAGAACTAGTTGGTTTGCTTAAACGATTCTTAATAAGAAAGTGTTTTAAGGTTTCTATATGTTCTCGATCTTTCAATTGGTATCAGAGCAAATCAACCTCTTCGATATCAAACATCGTTCACAGGTTGAGATCTTAGGAGTACGATGAAACAAACAAAGGAACTTATCGCGGTGCAGAAACCCCTTGTGTTGGATGGTAACAACTTTGAACCTCGAAAGGTTCACATGAGACATGTAATATGAGGTATTGACGAAGAAGCCTGGAACTCAGTTGTAAACGGATGGACTGAGCCAACTGTGATCGATGAGGAGAAGAAGGAACTTTCAAAACCTCTAGATCAATGGACTCAGGAAGAAAAGAATGCTTCCAATTTCAACTCCAAGGCTATTTCCACCATCCTCTCAGCTATTGATCAATTCAAAATCATTCAAGCATGTGAATCGGTCAAAGAAGCCTGGGATACTCTGGTGAATTATTTTGAAGGGGACACCAGCGTAAAGCGCACATGACTTTATCATCTGGAGACAAAGTGGGAAAACCTGAAGATGGGAGAAGATGAAGCACTAGCAAGCTTCACAACCAAAGTGAATACCATAGCAATTGAAGCTGTTGTTCTTGGACAGAAGTTTGATGAATCCAAACTGGTCAAGAAGCTTGTGAGATGTCTGTCAAAACGCTTTGACAATTATAAAGCAGTCATCAAGACCACTATGAACTCTGATGACACAAAGTTTGATAAACTGGTAAGGTTACTCATGGCTGCGAAGTTAGAAAAAGCGGAAGATCAGCGGGTACCTGTAACTAGTATTGCATTTGCAGCAAACTCGGAAGATGATCGAGTCAAGAAGCTGGAAGCTGATGTTAGCTTGATGGCTAAGAGCTTCAATAACATGGTTAAAAGGTTGGACAAAGGAGTGTCATGAAGCTTGGGAAGATACAATACGGATTCAGAGCAATGCAACTCAAGGACCTATGAAGAACGTCAAGAATGGAAGAAGGAGCGGAAATGTCATGACTGTGATGGGATCGGACATTATTAACGTGAATGTCCACTGTTCAAACGAAAGGAAATGAAGTGTTCTAAATGTAAGGGAATGGGACATCTCAAGACTGAATGTCCGAATCTGCAGAAAAATAGTGACAAATCAATGGTGGCTGAGCTAAGTGATTCTGAAGACGATGAAAATGTCCAAGACTTTCTACTAAATTTCGTAGCACTGGTTGGTACTGAGAAGATCACATCTGAAACAGATTCATCTAACGATGAAAATGAGGAAGGAATAGATGTACAAAAGGAATATCGTCAGTTGTACGATCAATGGGTAAAGCTCAGTCATGAGAACATTAAGCTGATAAAGGACACTGCCATGCTTAAGGCTCAGGTCAACATTCTTACTCTTGACTCGAAAAACTCTGAGGATAAAGAAAACGTGATCCAAGAATCTCAAAACAGTGTTAGAGATGTCAAGAAGATTGAGCAGGAGCTGCTCAACGAGAAACAAAATAATCTTGCGTTAGAGGAGAAAATCGCCAAGATGTAGCTAGCATACACCGAAAAAAAAGCCAAGTCACAAGGTCTAGAACAAGACTTAAATGAAAATCATAAAAAAGATAAGGATGCTGAACAAAGGCTCCAAAGATCTTGATCATCTACTATCTATTGGTCAACCACCCAAAGCCAACTGGGAGTGGGTTTCAAGGGGGACATAATCTAACAAAAGGGTGTTTGCTCAGGAAAAGAAACCACTTCAATTGCAGACAAATGAAGTAAAGACTAGTAAGCAGATGGGGGAGGAATTGGCCATCAAGAAAAAAATGGCAATCAAAACAGACGAACAAGAACGTGAGAAACCATCTATCCCACAAAACACAAAGACTAGAGGATGTTTTGCATGTGGTCGACCGGGACATCGAAAGGCGTTCTGCTACAGATATTTTTGAAAGATTAAACAAACATTGAAAGTTGGTCAATGCTTCATTGAGAAAAGGTTGTTTGGGAAGGTGTGGATAGTTAAGGATCACCTCTATCCTAACAGGAAGCCAAGTCAGGAAAAAGAAAAGATCGTGTGCAATCATGTCAAAATAGAGGAGTACGTTGCTACGAAGGAGACTCAGAGACTGCGTATACAGTTGTTGAAGATACATCACAAGACGAGTGGTACTTTGATAGCGGATGCTCACGACACATGACAAGAAACAAACAAGTTCTGACTAAGTTAATACGCACAAAGAGGAGAAAAGTAGTCTTCGGTGATGGGAAAAAAGGAAAGATCCAGGGAATAGGGTCAACCATTGATCCAAACCAACCACCTCTGAACGACGTGTACTTGGTGGAGGGTCTCAAATCAAATCTCATTAGTATTAGTCAGCTATGCGATGAAGGACTGATTTTCATGTTCGACAAGGTTGAATGCGGAGTGATATCTACACACAAACAAACAGTGATGATAGGAATTTGTACAAACAATAATTGCTATATGTGGAAGACAAGTGCAAACAGAGACGCTGTTGGAGTATCAAGAGAAAACAGTGGACTTCCATGGAAGGTTGCCTTGGAACAAGAACTGATACAAGCAGTGTTTGGGTACGTTTAAACATGGAATGTCTCAAGAGCCAAGAGGAAACCCACGGCTGTATGACATGTCAAGAAAAAGATGGGGGGGGGATCAGGGATATGAAAAGTGAATTAAGGTTGAGTCTCACTGGTGATGTCGAGTACTTCTCGAGTGTCAGAACATGATTTTAGAACAAGACATTCACATTCGTCGTCTAATCAAGAAATTGGGTGAGGAAACAGATAGGCTTGTCGGTTGGGAGAACATAACGAACTGGATAGTTTACGGTAACAAAGAAATCGTCCTAAGTCTAGTATATCTCACAACGAATCAGCAAGAACTCTGTACTAAACTGGGGTTGAGTCAAAATGATGTGTCCGACACTAAGAAAGCGCTTTCTGAAGCAAAGCGTGTGATTCTACACATACTGGATAAAGTGAATGCTGAACTGTTCGAAATACTGCACGTTACTATGTGTGCTATAGGTATGCGCGATGGGAGCTGGCCGGTAATTCAAAGGCTATGTCACAAGAGTAATAAACAACGATGCTAGGCCAGAATCTGTGAATACTTCAGACTGGGAAAACGGTTAACTCAAATCAGTTGGGTGATTCAACTGATCAACAACTACGAGAACATGTCAAGGTCAGCCAGTACGGTAACATTATCAAACTGAAACCTTATGCGTTCAACCAGTTCAGTTCAAAGTGTCTTACTAAACACTGGAAAGAACAAGTGCAAACCCAGCATATAGGAGTGACAGAGTGTCTAGTTTACACTCATTTGAAATAGTGTCTTAAAATCATTGAAACTAGCACGCCCAAACCTCAAGTCACTGATCTTTTTAGAAAACACATCTATCTCAGCGATCTTCTGAATATTCAGAAGGTTCTTGGGATTTATAATCTCTAGTGTTCAACCCGTGTTAAGATGATCGCCCATAAGTTAACAAATCCCACCAAAAGTTTGTAAGTCCAGTCACCAGAGGAAAGAGTCAACCTACTATGAATCATTAGTGTGTCATCCCGCTCGGTGAGATCCATAATCACACAGAAACAAGTTGTTATCCCATCATGAGTTTTTAGTGTGATCAATGTGGGGACTGAGGTAGGAAAAGGTCATTATAAGCTTGCATCACTGACACACGTGTTACCTGTCCTTGGACAATGAAGGTAGAGTTTGTAGGCAGTTAAGAAGAAGTCAGTAATCGTTTCTATCAAAAAAGGAAAAGAGGGGGTTAGTCGAAGAGAAAACCGACTTGCATGAGCTTAATGTATGATGCAACCTTTAGGTATTAAGTGTGAATGCATCTCAGATGAGAAACACAACATTAAAACTCAAGGCGACAGCTCCTGCTATAATGATATGAAACGACTGACTGTCTTTCGATGACTAGATAAATCTTAGTTGAACTTTCCCATAAAGTGGGATGATTTCGTCTAAAGACTTAGGAAAGAGGCTATACTCTGAATCGACATGAATGCACCTCAGTTGAGAAACGCAGTGTCTGTGTGACTAGGCAAGATCAGCTGTTTTAGTGGTGGTAAAAAATAGAAACGAGTGAAATGATTCAGTAGGAAGAGGAGAGAAACAGATGAGGTTGATATGTGAAAGTTAAAGACTTGCAAGAGGCTGGGTGCTGTTTTCAAAGATGATTTGACATTAAAAATAAAGCAAAAGTGTAATGGCCAGTGTAATTAACCAATTAGCACAGCGTGTCGAGTCTTAGGAGAAACCTAATTAAACTGATCTCTTAAAGTTGAACTTGAGTGTCCTATCAGGACTTTCTTGAGGGTTGTTTGTTTTGAAGATCAATCACTCTTGAAAAGACACAAGGAATCAAAATATGGCACACTGTTTCATATCGGATCTGGCGCATCAGAAGTATCAGAAACTGGCTCTTAAAGGTTTTTGTGTCCAGAGGATTCTCACCACACAAGAAACTGGAGTACCTCCAATCCACAAATTCATCGATAGCACTGGATGGAGAACCACAGTAACAAATGTTCAACCCTTCTCACCGACCCTGGTACGAGAATGCCTAGCCAACCTCATATCTGATTCGCAGCAAGTCCAAATCAGATCCATCTCTTTTGAGATGTCGCCTCTAATGATCAATCAGGTGTTCAATACTCACCACATGCAAGAAACTTCTGACTGGAGGTTGTTAGATTTGGATGTATGTGTGGCAATTCTTATTGGTGGATCGATATACTCATGGGACGAGTTTGAGCTGACATCTCTCTCTCCGGTCTACAAGAAAGTGTATGACATCTGCAAAACTAATTGGATTCCAGGTGATGAGAGCGAAGAGTTGATCCAACTGCCTATCAACCTCTTGGGAGCACTAGCAATGAGGATACCTGTCGACTTCGGTGAATTAGTTTTCTCTCAGATATCTTGTGTTTACTTTGAAACAATGGATGCACCGGAACTTATCTTTGCGAATCTCATCCATCGAGTTTTGTCACACCAACATGATGTTCGAGGGATGCTTGACGATGATTAGTATGTTGGGTTTCCAAAGAAATTCCAGACATAATTGTTGAGTTCTGCATGCTCAGTCACTTATTCAGGGAGAGATGAACGAGGGTGTTGTGTTTGCTTTGTATGCTGTGTGTTTGAGTTTTTATTTTGGTTGTTTCAGACATTGTGCCATGAGCAATCGATCTTCTTTTATGACTTATGTCCAAGGCTCAGATTAAACTAACCACTAACGAGCTTCTACTAATGTGTGTGTCTGATTATCATGTGCAGGATATCTCAGATATTTCGGGAGCAAAACATAACTGACAGCTGAGAAGAAAATGACTTGAGAAAGCAAAAAGGTAGAGATTGTTGAGAAAGGAACAAAGAGGACATCGCATTGGTTGGATTCAAGTGGGGAGAAGGTGTATTGGTTCGGTTCGAGTGAAGCTGGTGGACCGGTACAATGACCGGTACAATAAAAGAATATGCTGACTTGGATAACAAGGGACATGGATTTGGAGATCAAGTATGGTGCGGAAATATGGAAAGAAAAGATTGCGTAAGTTGTGAATTTAGGGGTATAAATTCGAAGAGAGCAGATGAGAGAAAGTGCGTTTTTGGAGAAAAAAATACAAGCAAGAAGGCACAACTAGGGTTCCAAGACTTTTGTTTAAAAGTGTTTGAATTAGGAACTGGTCAGTCGTGATTCACGTGTGTGTGAAGTCACAAAAATCTGATTAAGTAGAACTGCTTGGTTTTCTTAAACGGTTCTTAATAAGAAAGTGTTTTAAGGTTTCTATTTGTTCTAGATCTTTCAAATCTATAGTAGTCAGAACGACCTCAGAGAAATTCGATGTCAGAAGCTCCAGCAGTACATGAAGATTCGATCTCCAATCGATTGTAGAAGAGGAGAATGTGTTTTTTATCCGAACTCCAAATGATTGCAAAGAAAGGCTGAGCTCGTTAGTTATAGAGAGGATGAGTTGGTGAAGTCAAAATCCTCTCGGAGCTGCTGCATATCTGCAGGCCAGCAGAGGTGGCGACAAAATTGCCGAGTCACGGTGACGAGAGGTTGGAGCAGACATAATCCATTAGAGAAGGAGGATGGAGGCTGAAGTGACAAAGACGAAGAGTAGAGAGGAAGAGATCACTCATAGGGGATGAGAGGTCAACGTTGACGGGTAGAGGCACCGCCAGCATCAAGGAACATGCTGTATAGCATTACCTAGATGGTCATGTATGGGAGAACAAGATTAGGGCAACATTATTGGGACATGATGAGATATGCAAATATGTAACTATCATCAGATGGACCATCACTAAGTACAGCTGCTGCTTGAGAT
>CAJHQP010011083.1:0-16337 GCA_905132765.1 Moricandia arvensis
CTTTCCTCTCTAAATCTGTTCTTAATCTCTTTCTGGTTACTTTTCTTTTTCGATATCAAAAATCTCAATAGGGTGGCGATACTTCACTGTGATGTTGTTGATTGATCTACAATCAACACACATACGCCATGTACCATCCTTCTTAGGAACTAGGAGCACTGGTACAGCACATGGGCTCAAACTCTCTCGGATATAGCCCTTCTCCATGAGTTCCTCTACTTGTCTCTGCAACTCCTTGGACTCAACCGGGTTGGTTATGTATGCTGGACGGTTTGGAAGTGTAGATCCTGGAACAAAGTCTATCTGGTGTTCAATCCCTCTCAAAGGTGGTAAACCAATGGCGTTGTCCTCTGGAAATACATCTTGAAACTCCTGCAAAAGAGAAACCATCTCACTCGGATACACCGGTGTAGAATCTGTTAAGTTCAAAAGAGCTTCTTTAAACACAAGTAAGATAGCAGATTGTTTAGAGTAAAGAGTTCTTTTGATATCACCCATGTTAGCATAGAAGTTTGGCTGCTTAGTTCCAGCCGGTTTTAGATCAATCTCCTTCTTCTTTTGGAGTTGAATCTGATCTTGTTGAACTTCCTTAGGTGTCAAGGGAACCAGGATGGTCTTGCGACCCTTGAACTCAAAGGAATGCTTGTTGGTGAAGCCATCATGGATAACTCGGCGATCAGATTGCCAAGGTCTTCCAAGAAGTATGTGACCAGCTCCATAGGCAACACATCACACAAGACTTCATCTTCATATCTTCCTATGGCTAAAGGAATGAGCACTTGACTTGAAACCTTCATGGTGCCTTCTTCATTCAGCCATTGTAGCCGGTAAGGTTTGGGATGCTTCTGAACCTTCAATCCCAACTTCTTGACCATCGTTTCACTCGCAGCATTCACACAACTGCCTCCATCAACAATGAGTCTGCACACTTTCCCTTGGACCAAGCACCGGGTGTAGAATAGATTCTCACGTTGCTCCAGCTCCTCAGCCTTGTTTTGCAAGCTTAGAAGCCTTCTTGCTACTAAAAGCTTCCCCTGGACTGGTCCTTATTCATGTTCTTCTTCAGTGTCTTCTTGGTCAGACTCGGTGTTGTCATCTTTTGAGGCATACTCTCCATCTTCCAGCAAGATCATGACTCTCTTGTTGGTACATTCATTCGCATAATGACCTCTTACTTGGCACTTGAAACACTTGACATCACGAGCTCTGGAACTAGAAGCTTCAACCTTGCCTTTGCCCTTGTCTAGAGCACTGCTTGGTTTGGTTTCTTCTCTTGGATAGGACTTGTTGTCCTTCTGGAACGGTTTAGACTCCTTTGGGTAAGGTGACTTCTCTTCCTTGGTGTTGTGTAACCGGTTAGAGCCATAGTGGTTGCGTGAATGTCCCTTCCTCTTGAGCTGTTGCTCCACAAGAATAGCCTTGTGTAGCATCTCTTCAAGCTCCACATAATGTTGCATCTCAACATTGTCTTGTATCTCTCGGTTTAAACCACACAGGAACCTTGACATGGTTGCTTCTCTATCTTCTGATATGCTAGCTCTTAGCATGAGCAACTCCATCTCCTGGTAATACTCCTCCACTGATCTTGAACCTTGGGTAAGTTTCCTGAGCCGGTGGTGCAAGTCTCTGTGCTAATGACTTGGAACAAACCTCTTGCGCATGATAGACTTCATCTCTGTCCAAGTCTCTACTGGTTCTTCTCCATTCCTTCTACGAGTTGTGATGTACTGATCCCACCAACTTAGAGCATAGTCATAGAACTCAGTGGCAGCAATCTGAATCTTCTTGTGGTTTGTGTACTGCTTACACTGAAAGACTAACTCAATCTTCTTCTCCCCCTCAAGGTAGGCATCCGGATCAGCTTTGCTATGGAATGGGGGTATCTTTATCTTCAAACCAGCCAGATCATCTCCCTGGTTTGTCGTTCTTTCTTGGACACGCCTATGTCTTCTTTGGCTTTGTCTTGATGATGAACTGATATGTTCATACTCGTTGTCAGTCTCCTCATAACCAGCATGCTCTTGGCAGTTGCATGAGGTCTCTCTTCTCTCCTAGTCTCTTGGTTTGGAACTTGACTAGTAGCTCTTCTGACTTCTTCTCTGAGCTCTCTCCGGATGTCACTGAGGTTGGTCCTCATCATCTCGGTCATGGTTGCTACCATGTTCTGATTAAGTTGAGCCGACATAGCCTCCATGAGAAGCTTGTTCTTCCTGACGAGTTCAGCTTCTTCTTCAGACTCGGATTCCATCGCTTCCTGCACAAAGGAAAACAACATAACCAGTAAAAGGGTTCTAGGTAAACAAGACAAGCAAAAAGGAAAAAGGTAAAAACAAACTAAAGCTTGTTCCGCAAGACAAAAAGTAAAAAGGATAATCGGCTACAAGAAAAAATGGAATTAGGGTTGCCGATTTCAAGCAAAAAGGAAATTCTTCAAATCTTGTCTAAATTTTTCTAAGGTTTTCTAGAACCCTAAACAACCTTAATCTATTCGTGTTCAAGGTGATTAACAAGATTAACAGATGAAACAATGTGATCTAAGGAGCAAAGAACTTAGGCGGCTAGGTTTATCTCTCTAGGGTTTCCGCAAAGCAAAAAGGAAAAAGTTTAAACCTTGTCTAATCTCTATGAAACTCGAGCAGCCTTAAACGGATTGGATCTACTGCTTAACAAAGGTTTAATATTGATGAAACAAAAAGAAACAAGAGAGAACGAGTACTTCCCAAACCAAAGTTGCTCTGATACCACTTGATGCGTCCCTAGGATGCTCTTTGGTTGATGGGGATGGATAGATCCTTGCAAGAAGGAATCAGAGACTCAGGTTCTTCAAGGTTGTGGATCGATTGGTGACACAAGAGGGACGAGAGGACTCTTGATACCCTAGATCAATAACTCGGATATAACACACCAAGTAAACACCCTTAGGTCTCTGGATATTACACACCAGAACTCGACAACTTCTAGAGAGAGAGAGAGAGCCATCAAGAGAGAAAAGAAACTCGTTGATTGATAATTGCTTGAGTACAATAGGGTTAGGAGACCCCTTTAAATAAAAGGAAACCAGAGAACAGGCTCTCTAGGGTTTCGAAAATAGTAAAAAGGAAAACTATAGTTTAAAGATAACATAAGCTTTAAAATGTAATAAAATGTAAACTTCTGCTAGTCTTGGGCCGAGATAGAGCCTAAGTGATGTGTAAGACAACTTGTGGCCTCGTTAAAAACCTTCCTCCGGAAAACCTCGTGGGACAAAACCAAAAGCAAGGAAAAGAGCACGCACCAAGTGTCTTGCCTAGACACTAACTCAGCTTGATGTAGAGATGGCTTGAATGGTGATCAAGACATCTCGGATCAAACCTTGTCCAAGACTTTCTTCTTCTTGTGGATGTGAAGTGAGTAATCCAACAACATTCTCTTTAAGTTTCTTGACTCTGGAACGAGTCAGGGGACCTTCTGGAAGGGCTAGAGCATCATCACCAGGCTGCTGGTGCAATGTGGCTTCATGTGGCTCATCTAGACTCTCCTTGTTCTCCTTAGTGATCTGGTCCATGATCACATCATTTGTTCCAAGTCATTACCACAGAGACTTGCATCACCGGCTTAGGAAGCATCATGGCTTCACCAACAAGCATTCCTTTGAGTTCAAGGGTCGCAAGACTGTCCTGGTTCCCTTGACACCTAAGGAAGTTCAACATAATCAGATTCAACTCCAAAAGAAGAAGGAGATTGATCTCAAACCGGCTGGAACTAAGCAGCCAAACTTCTATGCCAACATGGGTGATATCAAAAGAACTCTACTCTGAACAATCACCTATCTTACTTCTGTTTAAAGAAACTCTTTTGAACTTAACAGATTCTACACCGGTGTATCCGAGTGAAATGGTTTCTCTTTTGCAGGAGTTTCAAGATGTATTTCCAGAGGACAATCCCATTGGTTTACCTCCTTTGCGAGGGATTGAGCACAGATAGACCTTCTTCCAGGATCTACACTTCCAAACCGTCCAGCATACAGAACCAACCCGGTTGAGACCAAGGAGTTGCAAAGACAAGTAGAGGAACTCATGGAGAAGGGCTATATCCAAGAGAGCTTGAGCCCATGTGCTGTACCAGTGCTCCTAGTGCCTAAGAAGGATGGTACATGGCGTATGTGTGTTGATTGTAGATCAATCAACAACATCACAGTGAAGTATCGCCACCCTATACCTAGATTAGATGATATGCTTGATGAATTGCATGGTTCTTGCATCTTTTCTAAGATAGATTTAAAAAGTGGATATCATCCGATTAGGATGAAAGAAGGAGATGAATGGAAGACTGCATTTAAAACTAAACATGGATTATATGAGTGGTTAGTTATGCCATTTGGATTAACCAATGCACCTAGTACATTCATGAGATTAATGAATCATGTTCTTAGATCATTCATAGGCATTTCTGTTGTTGTTGTTGAGATGAAGCAGTAATAAGCAAGAAACACTTTGATCTGAGTTTACTTGTGAGACAAGCATGTCCGTACAACCTAGGGTTTATTGTGTGTCTTGCACGTCAAGAAAAGAAGGGAACAGACCTAAGAGGGTTCCAGAAGTCCCTGCTCGTTTTATCTAAGGCAATGAAGATATTTTGAATAGCAAAGAAGTGGGATCACATGTGAAGAAAGGAATCAGGCCGTTGGGGACCAGTCACTGTCCCTGCTCTGGTTCTGGTCCACGACAGTGGGACAGTTTGGACTGTTCTTCCCCCCTCCTTTGTTTATTGTTTATCTTGTCCTCTTGTCTAGCTTAGTTTATTATTTCTGGTCTGGAAGCCCTTGTTTGTTTCTCTTTAAATAGACCACCTAATGTAACCATCTAGAGCAAGGGAAATAAATCTATTCTTGTTCCATAAACTCTCTCTCTCTCTCTCTCACACACACAAAATTCTTCTCTCTCTCTTGCTGTTCTTCATGTTCTTGAGCAGAACTCCTCTGTTCTTGACTTAATCTCTCTTTAATTCTCATAAACTCACATGGTATCAGAGCATTAAAGCTCTTGAGACCTTATTCTCTCTATTCTCACTTAGTTCTTCCGCAAAATACTCTGTTTCTTCTTGTTCTTCCAGTTCCTTCTTCACTCCATTTCGAAATTCTACTCTGTTTCTACTCTGTTTTTCCAGTTCCTAATCTGGTTCTTTTCAAATAGCTCCAGTTTTCCTCCATTCTCCTTCAATTTATTCTCTGTTTTATTTCAAAAACCTTGTTACTTCTTTCTGGGATTCTTGTTTCAGTTCAAAAATATTGATTCATCCTTTTATCCACTGGACTAAAGCACTTCAAGATGGAGAATGCTAAACTAGTGGCAATACCAGTGACTTTAACTGGTGTAAACTATCTGCTGTGGTCGAGGTTGGCCAAGACAGCTCTTGTAGGAAGGGGCTTATGGGAACATGTTTCCAGTGGAGAAGCTCCAACAAAAATCATCCAAGATAAAGATGGTAGGGAGATGGTGGTTGCTGTCGACAATAAATGGGGTCAGGAGGACCTCATGGTGCTGTCAATCATAAAAAACAGCCTGGAACCATCTATCATGACAGCTTACTCATACTGTGAGAGCTCAAAGGAGTTGTGGGATACACTACAAAAGGTGTATGGCAACATTTCAAATCTAAGTAGAGTCTTTGAAGTCAAGAGGGCTATCAACTTACTGAACCAGGAAAGCATGGACTTCAACCAACACTTTGGCAAGTTCAGAGCATTGTGGGCTGAGTTGGAAATGCTGAGACCACCTACTGTAGATGCTACTGTCCTGAATGATAGGCGAGAGCAAGACAAGGTGTTTTCCCTATTGCTGACCCTAAATCCATGCTATAATGATCTGATCAAACATATGTTAAGAGCAGAGAAGCTGACTTCTCTGGAGGAGGTATGTGATGTGATCATGGACCAGCCAACTAATGGAGATGATGAGCTGATGGACAAACCAATTGATGAAGATGCATTGTCTATTCCAGAAGGGCCTATGACTCGTTCCAGATCAAAGAAGCTCAAGGAAGCTATTGGAGGATTACTTAAGATGTCACTCATACAAGAAGATTGTCTTGGCCGAAGCTTGATCAACCAAGACACCCTCACAACCATTCAATCTACCCCTTTATCAAGCTGATCATCAACTAGGCAAGCAACCTAAGTGTGCTCTTTTTCCCTACCTTTGGTTTTGTCCCAATGGGTTTTCTAAAGTTAGGTTTTTAACGAGGCCTTAGTTTGCTTCACAAATCACCTAGTTGATGTATCTTAGGATACGCATGATATGTATGAATATTAGGACCGACCACATTTCTATCTTAGTTTAAGTTTAGACTATGGTTTTTATTTCATTATGATTCTCGAAACCTAAAGGAGCTTGTTCCTTGGTTTCCATTTAAACTCGTGTAAACCTCATTCTAAGGCACACAGTCTTTTAACATAAACCTTTTTCATTCTCTCTTTCTCTCTGATCTTTGTCGAGTGCAAGAGCTTGCTGGTGAGTCATATCCGGCGACTAAGGGTTCTAGTTTGGTGTGTCATATCTGATCTAGTGCCTAGGAGTATCAAGGAGATCTTCCACACCTCTTTGTGTCACCAATCGATCCACAAGCCTTGGTAAAGTTGGGTCTTTTGATTCGTTTACGCAAGGATCTATCCCAAACAATCCAGAGAAGCATCCTAGGAACGTGTTAAGTGGTATCAGAGCATCTCTGGAAGGGGAGTTCTCGTTATCCTTTCTGTTTTCGATCCGATCTTTTCATATTCTCTTAAGTTTTTGATCGATTTGTGTTTTGTGTTGATTATAACGAGTGATCTGATCTTGTTCTTGTGTTTATCGATTGATCTATTCATCCTTGTGAGTTCTATTGATAAATCTGATCGTTGATTGATAAAACTGAGAAATCTAAAAGTGTGTTCATCGATTCAATCTGTGATCGATTCATCTACTCTGTTGTTGTGATTGATCATTGTTCTCTGATCTGAAAATCGATTGATCAATTCTTATACTGGTTCTAAATCGATTGATCTTTGTTTATTTCGTGGAAAGTTGATTGATTTACAAGTCTAGATCACGGATTTTTGAAAATCGTTTCGTATACTTGTTGTTTACGTTACAAGTTTGTGATCTCGAAATTGAAAAGTTTGCTTGTGTTTTGATCCATTCTGTTGATTCATAGATCATCAAACTGTGTTAGGACCTTAGTCGATTGTGTCTTTGATAAGTTTTCTGATCTTTGTTTGATCAAAATCCTTTGGAGTAATCGATTTGAATCCGTTACTTGTTGATCAAGTTTCTGTTTCGAAAAAATTCTTGTTCAGGTAAACTTGTTTTCCTTGTCGTTTCGATTTGAACTCCTTACTGGTTGAGTGTTTGATTTGTTCCAGGAACAATGGGGAATGAATCAGATGAGGAAGCCGCACTGATGAGAAGGAACAATCTGTTGATGGAGGCCATGACCCAACAACTCAATCAGACTATGATCTCAACCATGGGAGACTTGATGAAGGCTAACATTAAGGAGTTGCGGGATGAACTTATGCAAGAGATCAGGCAAACTACTGGTCAAGGCACTAGAAATGAGCCTAGAAGAGAAAGGGCAACCCCCACACGCCAAGAACATGCTGGTTCCCAAGAGACTGACAACTACTATGAACGCTATCATAGTTGATAGGATCCTAGGAATCTATCTGAAGCAAAGGCGGCTGAGTTTGGATCACGATCAATAACTCCCACGTGAAGGAGTGTTGCGCAAGGAATGGATGGAGTGAGATGGATGAAGGTAGCGATGGAGAATGGATTCGTCTCTCAACTGTTATGGATTGCAGCAGAGATGGATAGAAGTTTCTCTTGGAATCTAGGAGATTATAAGAGGAACGGATTCGAACTTGAAGAATCAAAGAGGCGATTTCTTGCTCAGAAATACACTAGGGTTTTCACGTCAAACTTGGCTGCCTCACAAAAGAGAGATCACGCCATACTTATAACAAAAGAAAGCAAGGGTTTTCGCCAGCCAAAACAGCAAGGCCTTTGAAAGAAAACAACAAGTCTTTTAAAAATAAAACAACAAGGCGTCCACTAGAACAAGGATGTGGTGCCATTTATACTAAGTGATAGGATTTGGTGCCATTTATACTAAGTGATAATACTCAGTAAATTTGATGTAGTGATGAGCCTGCTTTCGTTAAAAACCTTGATGAGGAACTTCCTACCTTCCAAATCATCACCAAGGAAAAGAGTACAGAAATCACCACTTAGTTACTTAGTGGTTATCACTTAGTTCTTCTGTCATGAGGGTAGTCAGGTTGAAGAACTCTGGTTCAGCTTCGTCTGGATTGATTCCTTCCATTGCAATGAGTGTATGAGCTTCCTTAGCTAGCTCTCTTGCTCTGGAGCGTGTGATTCTCCCCACGGGTTCTAGCTCAGATTCTTCCAGGCTAGTCATGATCACATCATCCTCTCCCTCTTGAAAAGGATTTGACCTCAAATCTGAATCTGCAACAAAAGGAAGTAAGTCAGAAACATTGAACGCATTAGATACATTGTACTTCCCTTGAAGATCAACTCGGTAGGCATTGTTGTTGATTCTCTTGATTATCCGGAAAGGTCCATCTACTCGCGGCATCAGCTTGTTCTTCCTCTCAGCTGGGAACCTGTCCTTCCTTAGATGAATCCACACAAGGTCGCCTTCTTCAAATATCATCTCTTTGCGTCCTTTGTTTGCATGTTTCTCGTACTGCTTGGTCTTCTTCTCTATATTCTCCTTAGCTTTCTCATGTATCTACAAGATCTGTTCTGCCTTTTTCCTGCCATCAAAACTATACCTCTCTTTCAAAGGCAATGGGATCAAATCTAGTGGGGAACAAGGGTTAAAGCCATAAACTATTTCAAAAGGAGAGAATAGGGTAGAAGAGTGCTTAGCGTGATTGTAGGCGAACTCGATATGGGGTAGACACTCCTCCCATGACTTGAGGTTACTTTTCACCATGGTTTGCAACAGAGTGGATAGGGATCGATTCACCACTTCGGTTTGCCAATCTGTTTTTGGATGGCATGTAGTCGAGAACGACAGCTTCGTTCCTAGCTTTGCCCATAGTGTGCGCCAAAAGTGACTCAAGAATTTTATATCTCTGTCAGAGACTATGACCTGAGGCATGCCGTGTAGTCTCACTACCTCTCTGAAGAACAGGTTAGCCACGCTAACAGCATCGTCGGTCTTGTGGCAGGATATAAAGTGAGCCATCTTGCTAAACCTGTCTTGAACCACAAAAATCGAGTCTCTACCATTCTTGGTTCGAGGTAAGCCTATCAAAAAGTCCATAGAAATATCTGTCCAAGGATGAGATGGAATAGGCAAAGGAGTGTACAAACCGTTAGGTTGCACCTTACTCTTGGCCTGTTTGCAAACAGCACAACGTGAACAAACCTTTTGATGTGATCATGAACCAGCCAAATAATGGAGATGATGAGCTGATGGACAAACCTATTGATGAAGATGCATTGTCTATTCCAGAAGGACCTATGACTCGTTCCAGATCAAAGAAGCTCAAGGAAGCTATTGGAGGATTACTTAAGATGTCACTCATACAAGAAGATTGTCTTGGCCGAAGCTTGATCAACCAAGACACCCTCACCACCATTCAAGCTATCCCTTTATCAAGCTGATCATCAACTAGGCAAGCAACCTAAGTGTGCTCTTTTTCCCTACCTTTGGTTTTGTCCCAATGGGTTTTCTAAAGTTAGGTTTTTAACGAGGCCTTAGTTTGCTTCACAAATCACCTAGTTGATGTATCTTAGGATATGCATGATATGTATGCATATTAGAAGCGACCACATTTCTATCTTAGTTTAAGTTTAGACTATGGTTTTTATTTCATTATGATTCTCGAAACCTAAAGGAGCCTATTCCTTGGTTTCTATTTAAACTCGTGTAAACCTCATTCTAAGGCACGCAGTCTTTTAACATAAACCTTTTGTATTCTCTCTTTCTCTCTGATCTTTGTCGAGTGCAAGATCTTGCTGGTGAGTCATATCCGGCGACTAAGGGTTCTAGTTTGGTGTGTCATATCCGATCTAGTGCCTAGGAGTATCAAGGAGATCTTCCACACCTCTTTGTGTCACCAATCGATCCACAAGCCTTGGTAAACTTGAGTCTTTTGATTCGTTTACGCAAGAATCTATCCCAAACAATCCAGATAAGTATCCTAGGTACGTGTTAAGTGGTATCAGAGAATCTCTGGAAGGGGAGTTCTCGTTATCCTTTCTGTTTTCGATCCGATCTTTTCATATTCTCTTAAGTTTTTGATCGATTTGTGTTTTGTGTTGATTATAACGAGTGATCTGATCTTGTTCTTGTGTTTTATCGATTGATCTATTCATCCTTGTGAGTTCTATTGATAAATCTGATCGTTTGATTGATAAAACTGAGAAATCTAAAAGTGTGTTCATCGATTCAATGTGTGATCGATTCATCTACTCTGTTGTTGTGATTGATCATTGTTCTCTGATCTGAAATCGATTGATATATTCTTATACTGGTTCTAAATCGACTGATCTTTGTTTATTTCGTGGAAAGTTGATTGATTTACAAGTCTAGATCACGGATTTTTTTTTAAATCGTTTCGAATACTTGTTGTTTATGTTACAAGTTTGTGATCTCGAAATTGAAAAGTTTGCTTGTGTTTTGATCCATTATGTTGATTCATAGATCATCAAACTGTGTTAGGACCTTAGTCGATTGTGTCTTTGATAAGTTTTCTGATCTTTGTTTGATCAAAATCCTTTGGAGTAATCGATTTTAATCTGTTACTTGTTGATCAAGTTTCCGTTTCGAAAATTCTTGTTCAAGTAAACTTGTTTCCTTTGTCATTTCGATTTGAACTCTTTACTGGTTGAGTGTTTGATTTGTTCCAGGAACAATGGGAAATGAATAAGATGAGGACGCCGCACTGATGAGAAGGAACAAGCTGTTGATGGAGGCCATGACCCAACAAGTCAATCAGACTATGATCTCAACCATGGGAGACTTGATGAAGGCTAACATTAAGGAGTTACGAGATGAACTTATGCAAGAGATCAGGCAAACTACTGGTCAAGGCACTAGCAATGAGCCTAGAAGAGAAAGGGCAATCCCCACACGCCAAGAACATGCTGGTTCCCAAGAAACTGACAACTACTATGAACGCTATCATAGTTCTGCTTCTAGAGAAAGCAGGAGAAGGCAGAGGCGTGATCATGATGGTAGGAGACACCAAAGGGATGAGTTTGTTGGACTAAAACTGAAGATACCCCCTTTCCATGGCAAGGCTGATCCGGATGCCTATTTGGAATGGGAAAAGAAGATAGACTTGGTCTTTCATTGTCAGCAGTACACTCAAGCTCAAAAGATACAACTAGCAGCCACTGAGTTCTATGATTATGCTTTGAGCTGGTGGGATCAGTTGGTAACCACTAGGAGACGAAACCAGGAGAATCCAGTTGAATCATGGCATGAGATGAAATCAATCATGCGCAAACGGTTTGTCCCAAGTCATTATCACCGTGATCTACATCAGAAACTAAGGAAGCTCACTCAAGGATCAAGGACCGTAAAAGAATACTTTCAAGAGACGGAGCTACTGATGTTGAGAGCAAACATATCTGAAGATAGAGAAGCCACTATGTCTCGGTTTCTAGGAGGACTCAGCCGAGAGATCCAAGACAACGTGGAGATGCAACACTATGTTGAGCTAGAAGAGATGTTGCACAAAGCTATACTTGTGGAACAACAACTCAAGAGGAAGGGACATTCTCGTTCCAACTATGGAGCCTCAAGGTATCTAACACCTAAAGAGGAGAAACCAGCCTACACTAAGGAAAATAAGCCATATCCTAAAGAAGAAACAAAACCAAGTGCCATCTTTGGAAAAGATAAAGGAAAGGCCGAAGCTACCAGTTCAAGAGCTAGGGATGTCAAGTGCTTCAAGTGCCAAGGAAGAGGGCACTATGCCAATGAGTGCACCAACAAACGCATCATGATCTTACTGGAGATTGGAGAGTATGAGTCTGAGGACTACATAAGCAAGTATGATCATGAGGATTCTGAGGAAGAATATGAAGAAGAACCAGTAAGAGGAAGATTGTTGGTGGCTAGAAGACTCTTGAACCTACAAATCAAGACCGAGGAACTAGAGCAACGTGAAAACCTTTTCTATAAGAGGTGTTTGGTGCAAGGAAAGGTTTGTAGTCTCATTGTGGATGGTGGAAGCTGTGTTAATGTTGCTAGTGAAACTATGGTAAAGAAGTTGGGACTGAAAGTTCAAAGGCATCCAAAACCATACCGGCTACAATGGCTCAATAAGGAAGGCGAGATGAAAGTGTCCAGTCAAGTGACGGTGCCTCTAACCATTGGAAGATATGAGGATGAAGTCCTGTGTGATGTGTTACCAATGGAAGCAAGTCACATCCTCGTTGGAAGGCCTTGGCAATCAGATAGGCGTGTGGAACATTTAGTTCAGTTTGACTACTTCAGTTTGTCCATCAGTTTGCGGATGACAAGTAGTAGAAAACAACAGTTTAGTGCCTAGCTTAGACCAAAGTGTCTTCCAGAAGTAACTAAGAAACTTAGTGTCCCTATCAGAAACTATAGTTCTAGGCATGCCATGCAAACGAACAACTTCTTTAAAGAACAGGTTAGCAACATGCAGTGCATCATCAGTCTTATGACATGCTATGAAATGTGCCATCTTAGAGAACCTATCAACAACAACAAAGATTGAGTCCTTTCTGGTTATAGTCCTAGGCAATCCAACAAAAAAGTCCATGGAAATGTCATTCCAGGGATGGTGTGGAATGGGTAAAGGAGTATACAAACCCTGGGATTGGACTTGGGACTTGGCATGCTTGTAAGTAGCACACCTCCCACAGATTCTCTCCACATCTCTCTTCATGTGCGGCCAATAGAAGTGATCCTGCAAAACTTTTAAGGTCTTGGCAATCCCAAAGTGTCGCATTAGACTGCCCCATGGGATTCCCTGAAAAAAAGATCTCTCAAAGAGCAGTTAGGCACACACAACCTATTGTCATAAAACAAGTAGCCTTCTTGTCTAAAGTAATGCCCTGCAGCAAACTTCTCACAAGAAGCATAAGCTTCCTTGAAATCATGGTCAGTATCATACATATCCTTTATCTGCTCAAACCCAAGTAACTTAGCATCTAAAGTGGTCAAGAGAACATACCTCCGAGATAGTGCATCAGCAACTATGTTCTCCTTACCTTGTTTATATTTGATCACGTATGGGAAGGTCTCAATCAACTCAACCCACCTTGCGTGTCTCTTGCTAAGCTTACTCTGCCTTTTTAGATACTTTAGGGACTCATGATCAGTGTGTATGACAAACTCCTTGGGCCACAAGTAATGTTGCCACGTTTGTAATGCCCTCACCAAGGCATCGAGCTCTTTGTCATAGGTTGCATAGTTGAGAGTGGCTCCTCCAAGCTTCTCACTGAAGTAGGCTATAGGTTTCCTATCCTGCATCAATACAGCACCAATTCCAATTCATGAGGCATCACATTCTATTTCAAACGTTTTATTAAAGTCAGGAAGCATAAGAAGAGGTGATTGAGTAAGCTTCTCTTTTAGGCTTTGGAAAGCCTTCTCTTTTGCTTCTCCCCATTTAAATCCGACATCCTTCTTTATCACTTCTGTCAAGGGAGCTGAAATGGTGCTGAAGTCTCTCACAAATCGCCTATAGAACCCAGCAAGCCCATGGAAACTCCTCACTTCTCCTACTGTGGTTGGACTCGGCCAGTCTTTGATGGCTTTGATCTTCTCCTCATCGACCTTAACTCCATCTGCACTCACAACAAAGCCTAGGAAAACCAAGTTATCCGTGCAAAAGGTGCACTTCTTTAAGTTGGCATAAAGCTTTTCATTCCTTAAAACATTCAGGACAGCCCTAAGATGTTCTAGATGTTCTTCTAAGTTCTTGATATATACTAAGATGTCATCAAAGTATACTACAACAGAAATGCCTATGAATGATCTAAGAACATGATTCATTAACCTCATGAATGTACTAGGTGCATTGGTTAATCCAAATGGCATAACTAACCACTCATATAATCCATGTTTAGTTTTGAATGCAGTTTCCATTCATCTCCTTCTTTCATCCTAATCTGATGATAACCACTTTTTATGTCAATCTTAGAAAAGACGCAAGAACCATGTAATTCATCAAGCATATCATCAAGTCTAGGGATAGGGTGGCGATACTTCACTGTGATGTTATTGATTGATCTACAATCAACACACATATGCCATGTACCATCCTTCTTAGGCACTAGGAGCACTGGTACAGCACATGGGCTCAAACTCTCTCGGATATACCCCTTCTCCATGAGTTCCTCTACTTTTCTTTGCAACTCCTTGGTCTCAACCGGGTTGGTTCTGTATGCTGGACGGTTTGGAAATGTAGATCCTGGAACAAAGTCTATCTGGTGCTCAATCCCTCTCAAAGGTGGTAAACCAATGGGATTGTCTTCTGGAAATACATCTTGAAACTCCTGCAAAAGAGAAACCATTTCACTCGGATACACCGGTGTAGAATCTGTTTGGTTCAAAAGCGTTTATTTAAACACAAGTAAGATAGCAGATTGTTTAGAGTAGAGAGTTCTTTTGATATCACCCATGTTAGCATAGAAGTTTGGCTGCTTAGTTCCAGCCGGTTTTAGATCAATCTCCTTTTTCTTTTGGAGTTGAATCTGATCTTGTTGAACTTCCTTAGGTGTCAAGGGAACCAGAGTGGTCTTGCGTCCCTTGAACTCAAAGGAGTGCTTGTTGGTGAAGCCATCATGGATAACTCGGTATCAGATTGCCAAGGTCTTCCAAGAAGTATGTGACCAGCTTCCATTGGCAACACATCACACAAGACTTCATCTTCATATCTCCCAATGGCTAAGGGAATAGGGACTTGGCTTTAAACCTTCATGGTGCCTTCTTCATTCAGCCATTGTAGCCGGTAAGGTTTGGGATGCTTCTGAACCTTCAATCCCAACTTCTTGACCATGGTTTCACTCGCAGCATTCACACAACTACCTCCATCAACAATGAGGCTGCACACCTTTCCTTGGACCAAGCACCGGGTGTAGAAGAGGTTCTCACGTTGCTCTAGCTCCTCAGCCTTGTTTTGCAGGCTTAGAAGCCTTCTTGCTACTAAAAGCTTCCCCTGGACTGGTCCTTCTTCATTTTCTTCTTCAGTGTCTTCTTGGTCAGACTCGGTGTTGTCATCTTCTGAGGCATACTCTCCATCTTCCAGCAAGATCATGACTCTCTTGTTGGTACATTCCTTGGCACTTGAAACACTTGACATCACGAGCTCTGGAACTAGAAGCTTCAACCTTGCCTTTGCCCTTGTCAAGAGCACTGCTTGGTTTGGTCTCTTCTCTTGGATAGGACTTGTGATCCTTCTGGAAAGGTTTAGACTCCTTAGGGTAAGGTGACTTCTCTTCCTTGGTGTTGTGTAACCGGTTAGAGCCATAGTGGTTGCGTGAATGTCCCTTCCTCTTGAGCTGTTGCTCCACAAGAATAGCCTTGTGTAGCATCTCTTCAAGCTCCACATAATGTTGCATCTCAACATTGTCTTGTATCTCTCAGTTTAAACCACATAGGAACCTTGACATGGTTGCTTCTCTATCTTCTGATAAGCTAGCTCTTAGCATGAGCAAATCCATCTCCTGGTAATAATCCTCCACTGATCTTGAACCTTGAGTAAGCTTTCTAAGTCGGTGATGCAAGTCTCTGTGGTAGTGACTTGGAGCAAACCTCTTGCGCATGACAGACTTCATCTCTGTCCAAGTCTCAACTGGTTTCTCTCCATTCCTTCTACGAGTTGTGATGTACTGATCCCACCAACTTAGAGCATAGTCATAGAATTCAGTAGCAGCAATCTGAATCTTCTTGTGGTTTGTGTACTGCTTACACTGAAAGACTAGCTCAATCTTCTTCTCCCACTCAACGTAGGCATCCGGATCAGCTTTGCCATGGAATGGGGGTATCTTTATCTTCAAACCAACACGCCTATGTTTTCTTTGGTTTTGCCTTGAGGATGAACTGAGGTGTTCATACTCATTGTCAGTCTCCTCATAACCGGCATGCTCTTGGCGAGTTACATGAGGTCTCTCTTCTCTCCTAGTCTCTCGGTTTGGAGCTTGACTAGTAGCTCTTCTGACTTCTTCTCTGAGCTCTCTCCGGATGTCATTGAGGTTGGTCCTCATCATATCAGTCATGGTTGCTACCATGTTCTGATTGAGTTGAGCCGACATAGCCTCCATGAGAAGCTTGTTCTTCCTGACGAGTGCAGCTTCTTC
>CAJHQP010011084.1:0-16332 GCA_905132765.1 Moricandia arvensis
ACTGTTTCTTTCACTTATTTACCTTGTCCCCTTGTCTCCTTGTCTGCTGGACCTTCTTGGTCGAAAATAAGCTCTATATGTGTTGTAAAATTGATTCTGAATCAATTAAGGAGAAATAAACCTCCTCTTTACTTGTTTACTCTCTCTTTCTCTTCTCTCACGGATTTTCTCCATTCTCTCTCTCTTGTTCTTGCTGTTCTTGAGTGTTCTTCACCATATTCTTAATAAACTTTCAATCCGGATACTCCAAGTTGAGACTGGTTCATACAGTCTTGTGAACTAAGTCATTATTAGAATGGAGAAGAAAGAAGCATGGCTGAGTGTGGTCCATTGATCTGAGAGATAAAGAAAACAAAGAGAAGAATAGATACCTGAAAAGAGTTTGGTCTGTACAACCTTGCTACACAAGGCAGTCCGTACAGTCTTGGCTTCCAAGTAACCAAACTTAACCTAGAGTGACTTGGAAGGCAAGGAAGGTGGGAACTCGTCCAGATTAATATTCTGAAGCATATTTGAAGTTTAAATGGAGCATCAGACCGTTGAAGAGAGCTGAGGCAAGTGGAGATTTAATTAAGAATAAAAGTCACATGTTCTGCCTAAGAAGAAAGCAGTTTGGACCTGTCACTTTCACTCAACCAGACTGTTCCCATCTCTCTCCTGTCACTATCTACTCCCTCTGGTCGAGATTCACCTTGGCTGCATCCTCCTGGCTTCATCAGAAACCCTACAATAATATTTGTTTAGTAGATTTGTACTTTAATATTTATTTATTCTCTTGCAATTTGTAATCTGGCTATATAGCCACCCCATGTGTATTGTGAAACCTCTAAGGCAGAGGGGAGTTCTCTCTCTCTTCAATATTCTCTTGTTACTTCACTCTCCCCACACTCTTTACTCTCTTAATCTCGTCCATACTCTCTGTGATTCTCACTCTCACTTAATCTCTCTCAGATACTCACTAATACTCTCTTAATCTCTTAGTTCTCCAGCAGCATTCTCCTTGATTCTCCTTTACTCTCATCAGTCTCTTCTCTATAATTTCGACCACACTCTGTTTCTACATCACTCACACACCAGAATCTGTCTATTCTCACAGAGAGCTAGATGAGCTCAAGAAAAGTAAGTGGTGTTCAATGAGAGTCGGTCCAGACTTGCACCACAGTGAGGGCCATGATCCAGAGTTCTTTGTGTCCACCACACTGGTTGAGACACAAAGAACTCATTGGCCAATCCCTAGGCCTTGAAGGTCTTACTCTTTTCCTTATCAAGGTTTTATCCCAAAAGGGTTTTCTTTGATAAGGTTTTTAATGAGGAGACTCTTCAAGGTTCCAAGCTTGACTTAGGATCACTAGAGTCAAGCTTGAGGGGGAGTGTTAACTTGAAGAGATGAAAATGAACAAGAGAGAGAGATGAGATGGAGGCAGAGTATTGACATGCCTCAACTACATGCGAGCTGATATAGTCAACTACATGCCTCAACTACATGCGAGCTGATATAGTCAACTACATGCGAGCTGATATAGTCAACTACATGCGAGCTGATATAGTCAACTACATGCCTCAACTACATGCGAGCTGATATAGTCAACTACATGCCTCAACTACATGCGAGCTGATATAGTTAAGATCTTTTAAGATCTTAGATGAATAAGTAACAAGAACGAGACTAGATAGAGATTTGATGAACAAAAGACTCGGTTTAGACTAAGAACTAAGAAGATTAGTGAAAGACTATGAAGAACATTGTGAGACTCGAAAGTTTAGAGAGAACTGTATGATTTATTCATCCACTCGGGGTATGCTTATATAGAGAGAGTTACAAGGGTTTTCGTAAAGCAGAAGGTAAAAGATGTGGTTGTGGTTGAGGAGGGGGCGCGCCTAATTCAAACCAAGGCTTCCTGGCCAAGTAAATGGCATCAGCATCTTTGACAAGATGCTGATCCTTCCAGTCCATGCCAGCCTGTCCACGCGGCTCTCCTCTTCCTTTCCAACGGATGGATAAGCTTACCTTCCTAGTAAAGCAGCCGGGTAACTTTGGTTTTACCCGAATTGTGAAAACTGGTCGAATGCTTTTTGTCGACCTTGTACGGCCTGTACGGCTTGTACGGCCTGTACGGCCTTGTACGGCCTTGTACGGCCTTGTACGGCCTCGTACGGACAAGGTCGACCCAAACCCTTCTTCTCTCTTCTTTCTAATCAACCCCAAGATAGATACCTCAACTTAACACTCCCCCTCAAGCTTGACCATATGGAACAAGTCAAGCTTGGAAGGCTATGAGATCTCCCTCATTAAAAACCTCACCAAAGAGAAAACCCTTTTTGGGATAAAACCCTTTGATGAGGGAAAAATAGTAGAGACCTCATAGCAGGGGATTACCTAAGTTGGGTTAGATTAATGAGCCCCAACCTTACATGGATGGACTCCATTGTCTTCTGTCTAGCAGCCTTTGTAAACACATCCGCCAACTGATCCTCACTCCTTGTGTAGCACGGCAAGGTTACACCCAACCCAATCATCTGTCTCACCTTGTGGCAATCGACCTCAATGTGCTTGGTTCTTTCATGGAAGACTGAGTTGGAAGCTATATGAATCGCTGCTTGATTATCACAATGCATAGTCATTGGTGTAGACTGATCAACCTCCACATGCTTCAAGATGCCTTTGATCCACACCAGCTCGTTTGTAAGCTTCAACATTGCCCTATACTCAGCTTCAGCACTGGAACAGGAGACCACCTTCTGCTTCTTGCTCTTCCAGGTAACTAGGTTCCCATCTATGAAGGTACAATATCCAGTGGTCGACTTCCTATCCAGCCTATCTCCTGCCCAATCCGCGTCACAATAGCCCACCACTTCAGTGCTCTTATTGCATCCCATCCATACTCCAAGGTTTGGTGATCCATTTAGATACATCAGGATCCTCTCAACCATATGCCAATGGTGTTCCTTTGGGACTTGCATGTATTGACTCACCTGATTCACAGCAAAGCATATATCAGGTCGAGTAATGGTAAGATAGATCAACTTACCAACAAGCTTTCTATAAAGCTTAGGATCATGGAATGGCCGGTTGTCTTCAATCTCCCCCTCACGAGGAACCTTGTACCCATCCTCTAGTGGCATCTTTGCTGTCTTCCCTCCATGTTTCCCTGCATCTTTCAAGAGATCAAGTGTATACTTTCTTTGGGACAGAAACAAACCTTCCTTGGATCTACATATCTCAATGCCAAGAAAGTATTTCATCTCTCCCAAATCTTTAATTTCAAACACAGATTTAAGGAAGTCTTTAGTTGATTGGATACCTGCCTTGTCACTTCCTGTGATGATGATATCATCAACATACACAAGAAGGACAACTATACCTGATGTGGTCGGAAGAGTGAACAAGGTATGATCAAGTTCAGATTTCTTGAACCCTTTGCCATTGAGAGTGGTGCTCAGCTTGTTGTACCATGCTCTAGGAGATTGTTTAAGACCATAGATTGCCTTCTTGAGCCGGAACACATTTTCTTTCTTCACTAAGTGCTCTAGACCTGGTGGAGGGTGCATGTAGACCTCATCTTCAAGTTCTCCTTGAAGAAAAGCATTCTTCACATCCATTTGCCATTGATGAGGACATAGAACCAGACATCAACATCCCCACCCTAAGACAAGCACCAAGAACAAGATCAGGAACCAAGGGGGTGATTGCAAGCTTCTGTGAAGCCATTGAAGGATTGTTTGCCAAGGCTAATAGGAACCCCAACTTAGATGACATCACACACCGTCTAGACAAGCTCTCTATTTCCGGATCAGAGGTTATAAAGACACAACCTTATGTTATACAAGACGGTCCAAAAGATAATGCTATCCTATGGTCTATCATTCCGCATAAAGAGATGGTTTCCTTATTCACCATCTCTCCCCTTAAGTGAAACGGTGAGTTTAGGAGTAAGAGACAAGCCTCAAAACGACTACACTTCAAGCTTGGCTCTTCTCCAACGGCTAGTCAATTTAAAAACCATCAAGAGGCGCCTCCCAAACAAAGGTAAGAGTCTATATTATATGCTTGATATTTTGACTAACCAAATCATATTTTCTTGCAGTATTTTGTTTCCTTTTTAGTTTATTTCGAATAAAGAGTCAAGGCATTGTTTAGCCTAAGTTTTTCATTAGGTCCTAAGATTGAGTCATGTAATAAATTTGCTTCAAAGACCCCTAGAAGGGCATAGCTGCATCGGCGAGTATATAAGCCCCTATAAGCAGCCTTGTATTTTTAACCTACTATGAAATATATGAGTCAGTTTGCCCCCTAGCAAAACCCTAAGTCTTTCCGTGTGTGTGAGAAGCAGCATTGAGAGCAACCTAGTCTTATCAAGCTCATTCCATAGAGTTTGTGGCGACTTTCGATCCATCTGATTGAGTTCTTCAATCTATTCACTCCATCTCCATCCCTTGTCCTTGTTGAGTTGTTTATACGAACAAGCAGCTTGGATCCACACTCCATCTTCACGCCATCCTCCATCCAGTGAGATAGCAAGTTGGTTACACGACCATTTGTTGTTTCCCATCCTCCACTGATCCGTTCTAAGAGCAATCAAGCCGGTTATCATCTCAATTCCATTCCATCCGCAAGAACTCACTCCATTCTCACCTCCATCCATCCACCAAGGCTTGATACTCATCCTCTATCCATCCAGTGTGAGAAGGGTGCTTCCCGTGCCCATATCATTTTGGTATCAGAGCCGAAAGGCTTCCATTCAGGTTAACTCTTCCTTTTTCTTTTAGGTCGTTTCATTCTGTTAAGAAAAACTATAAAAAGTTAGTGTTTTGCTTGCGTGTTTGATTTCTGCCATTGTTAGTTTCTTAAGTTCTTAGTTTATTAAACAGAAAAGAAAAGAAAGAGGACGAGTTAGATAGTCTATTTGATTCGAATACCTTGGAGAAAACTCAAAAAAAGTGTTAGAAGTTAATTGTTGCATCCGGTTATTCCTTATTCTGTCATATTGCATATCTCGAATATTTAGGTTTCCTTTTTGAGTTGCACTCGAAAATATTCAAGGACCAAAGATATTCACTTAGTTACATCAGTTAATCCTTTATTTCACCTTAGTTCAATTTCGAATTTGCATATCATACTTTAAAAAAAAAAAAAAAAAAAAAGCATATCATATACATTCATAATTTTGGTGGTCGAACTTTCCTTAATTGGAACTTGAGACATACCACTTGCTGCATACATTTTTGCGTGTTATTATCTCCTAAAGTCGGTCCATTACACATTCATTTGCATTAGATCAACCATATCCTTGCATATTGTTACTTGCATAACTTCCATTTCCCATATTTTCACTTGTTCTTGAAAGATCTTGTAGGAAAAGCAATGGGAGATAGCACTTCATCCACTGATGCTGCGACCATAGCTCAACTCCTAGCTACCATGCAATCCATAAGTGAAAGGATGGCTCGGCTGGAACAGAACCAACAAGCTCAGGCCAATAACCCAAACAACAATCCGGCAAGAGGCCAACCAAGGCGACAAGAACAACCACCAGAAGAAGATGAGACTGATAGTGATATGCCTAGTCTGGAAGAAGAAGAGCAACACCCTCCACCTAGGAGAGATGCCAGAGATAGAGGAAGGAACCGAGGCAGAAACTATAATCAAGAAGAAGAGCATCCATGGCAGGGAGGCAAAGACTTGAAGCTCACGCCACCAACCTTTGCTGGAAAGGTTAATCCTGATGCTTACATTGATTGGGAAACAAGGATGGAATACATCTTTGATTACTATAACTACTCGGAGGCAAGGAAGATCTCTCTAGCTGCTGCCCAACTCACTGACACTGCCTTGTCATGGTGGGATAGGGAGACTTCAGAAAGGAGAAGGCTTAGACGTGGTCCTATTACTCTTTGGGATGACATGAGAGCCTTACTGAGGAAGAGATATGTGCCAAGTTACTACTACAGAGACTTGCAAAAGAGGTTCAGGAAACTCACTCAAGGAAACAAGTCAGTAGAAGAATACTATGAGGAGTTTGATGCACTCAGGAACCGTCTAGAGGTACAAGACTCTGAGGAGACCTTGATGGCGCAATTCTTAGATGGTTTACAAGACCGGATTACAAGAAAGGTGGAAAGGCAAAACTATGAGCACTTCCATGACTTGTTGCACTATGCTATTCAAGCCGAGCAACATATCAAGAGGAAGACCATAGCCACCAGTAGAGGCAAGAGTACTTGGACACCACCAGTACAAAAGAACACTGACAAAGGCAAGTCCATTGAAGTGGAGAACCGGTTCAAGAAGAATCCAGCACCAGAGGCTTCCAAGAGCAACAAGACTGATCAAGGAAAGGGTGCTGCACCTAGGAACCGTGACATTACTTGCTACAAATGTCAAGGGAAGGGACATTATGCTCGAGACTGTCCCAACCAGAGAGTAATGATCCTCAGGGAAGATGGAGGATATGAGACTCAAGAAGAGACTGAAGAAGAAACGGCTGGTACTGATGAAGAGATCACTGACTATCCAGATGAGGGAGAGATACTTGTGACCAGGAGAGCCCTAAGTGCTATGTTTGAGCCAGAAACCATTCAAAGGGAAAACATTTTCCACACTAGATGCACCATAGACTCTAAGGTATGCAGTCTGATCATAGATGGAGGCTCGTGTACTAATGTTGCTAGCAAGTACTTGGTTGACAAGTTAGGTCTCAAGAAGACAAAGCACCCAAAGCCATACCGGCTCAAGTGGTTGAATGATGAGACTGAGTTGAAGATTGGTGAACAAGTGGTGATCCCATTCAGCATAGGCAGATATGCTGATCAGGTGACTTGTGATGTTGTTCCTATGCAAGCTGGACATCTCCTGCTGGGGAGACCTTGGCAGTTTGACAAGGAGACAATCCACAATGGCCGCACCAACTTCTACAGCTTCACTCACAACAACCGCAAGCACAACCTTGCTCCTTTGACACCGCAGCAAGTCCTAGACATGCAAAAAGAGATGGACAAAGGTAACAAGGCCAGTAAGACTAACCTATACATCACTTCCCAACAAGTTTTAAAATCATTAGAATGCAAAACACAGGTGCTACTAATGATCTTTAAGGAAGGTGTGTTGACAGGTTATGAGGAACAAGAACTTCCCCCATCCGTGGTTCAACTCATTGAGAAGTTCCAGGATCTATTTCCAGAAGACATACCCACTGGTTTACCACCTATTAGAGGTATAGAACACCAGATTGACCTCATTCCAGGAGCTCCATTGCCAAACCGCCCAGCCTATAGGGTGAACCCGGAGGAAGCCAAAGAACTAGAGAAGCAGGTGCAAGACTTGATGGATAAGGGATACATCAGGGAGAGTCTAAGCCCTTGTGCTGTTCCTGTTCTATTGGTGCCAAAGAAAGATGGGACTTGGAGGATGTGTGTAGACTGCCGTGCCATCAACAACATAACCATCAAGTATAGACACCCAATACCAAGACTTGATGACATGCTGGATGAGCTCAGTGGTGCCACTATCTTCTCCAAGATAGACCTGAAGAGTGGTTATCACCAGGTTAGAATGAAGGAAGGTGATGAGTGGAAGACTGCCTTTAAAACTAAAAGGGGACTCTATGAGTGGCTAGTCATGCCATTTGGCCTCACCAATGCCCCAAGCACCTTCATGCGCCTCATGAACCATGTCTTAAGGGCATACATCTGTAAGTTTGTAGTTGTTTACTTTGATGATATTTTGATCTATAGCACTAGCTTAGAAGATCATCTTAAACATCTTGAAAAGGTTTTGGAAACACTGCGCCTAGAACATCTATATGCTAACCTTAAGAAGTGTACCTTTTGCACTGATCAACTAGTATTCCTAGGCTTTGTTGTTAGTTCACAGGGATTGAAAGTAGATGAGGAGAAGATCAAAGCCGTGCAGGATTGGCCTACCCCAACTACCATCGGCCATGTGAGGAGTTTCCATGGTTTGGCCAGTTTCTATAGGAGGTTTGTCAAAGACTTCAGCACCATAGCAGCCCCACTGACATCAGTGATCAAGAAGGATGTTGCCTTCAAATGGGGAGCTGAGCAGGAAGAAGCTTTTCAAAAACTTAAAACTAGCTTAACTAATGCTCCTGTTTTGGTTCTGCCTAACTTTGACAAAACTTTTGAGATTGAATGTGATGCCTCAGGAACAGGTGTGGGAGCCGTGTTAACTCAAGGAGGAAAACCAGTAGCATTCTTCAGTGAGAAACTACATGGAGCAACCCTCAACTACCCCACCTATGACAAAGAACTGTATGCTTTAGTGAGGTCACTAGAGACTTGGCAGCACTACCTCTTATCCAAGGAGTTTGTGATCCACACTGACCATGAGACACTCAAGTACTTGAGAGGACAAAACACTTTGAAGAAGAGACATGCTCGTTGGTTAGAGTTTGTAGAGTCATTCCCTTATGTGATCAAGTACAAGAAGGGGAAGGAGAACATTGTAGCTGATGCCTTATCCAGGAGACATGCACTTATATCACTGATGGAGGCTAAGGTTATGGGTTTTGAACACATCAAGGATCAGTATGGTGAGGATCCTGACTTTGGAGACATCTACAAGCAGTGTAGACAAGGAGCATTTGGGTCTTTCTTTCAGCAAGATGAGTTCCTTTTCAGGGATAAGAGATTATGTATTCCACAAGGATCAATGCGTGATCTGATCCTGAGAGAAGCACATGGAGGGGGACTCATGGGACATTTTGGCCGTGACAAGACACTAAGCATTGTAGCTGAGCATTTCTTCTGGCCACATTTGAGGAGAGATGTAGAGAGGTTCTGTGCAAGGTGCATCATTTGTCTCAAGGCAAAGTCCAGGTTACATCCTCATGGATTATACATTCCTTTGCCTATTCCTGATCTACCTTGGGTAGACATTTCCATGGATTTTGTTCTAGGATTGCCAAAGATCAGAAACAAGGATTCCATCTTTGTGGTAGTAGACCGGTTCTCTAAGATGGCACACTTCATTCCTTGCAACAAAACCAATGACGCATCCCAAACTGCTGACTTATTCTTCAAGGAAGTGGTGAAGCTTCATGGCATCCCTAGAACCATTGTTTCTGACCGAGACACCAAGTTCTTGAGCCACTTTTGGAGAACACTTTGGAGGAAGCTGGGGACTAAGCTGCTCTTCTCCACAACCTGCCACCCCCAAACTGATGGTCAGACTGAGGTTGTGAACCGCACACTCTCCACTTTACTGAGAGCCACGGTTGGTAAGAACTTGAGGAATTGGCTTGATTGTCTACCTTTCATTGAGTTTGCTTACAACCGAGTTCCACATTCTGCTACTAAGCTATCACCTTTTGAGATTGTGTATGGGTTTAAGCCAACAACACCTCTGGATCTCCTACCTATTCCCCACAAGGACCAGATGATTAGTCAAGAAGGAGAGACCAAGGCCGAGTTGATGCAGAAGATTCATGAGAAGGTCAAGGCTAACTTAGAGCACCAGAATGAGCTGAACAAGAAGCAAGCTGATAAGGGCAGAAAGGAGGTTTCTTTTGAACCAGGAGATTGGGTTTGGTTACACATGAGATCAGAAAGGTTCCCTAACCAGAGGAAGTCCAAGCTATCCCCTAGAGGAGACGGCCCTTTCAAAGTCCTGAAGAAGATCAATGACAATGCATACCAGCTGGAGCTGCCAGGTGAGTTAAATGTATCTTCCACATTCAATGTGTCTGATCTATCTTATTTTCATGCAGATGAAACTGTTCTGAGGTCAGAACCTTCTCAAGAAGGAGAGAATGATGAGGACATAGAACCAGACATCAACATCCCCACCCTAAGACAAGCACCAAGAACAAGATCAGGAACCAAGGGGGTGATTGCAAGCTTCTGTGAAGCCATTGAAGGATTGTTTGCCAAGGCTAATAGCAACCCCAACTTAGATGACATCACACACCGTCTAGACAAGCTCTCTATTTCCGGATCAGAGGTTATAAAGACACAACCTTATGTTATACAAGACGGTCCAAAAGATAATGCTATCCTATGGTCTATCATTCCGCATAAAGAGATGGTTTCCTTATTCACCATCTCTCCCCTTAAGTGAAACGGTGAGTTTAGGAGTAAGAGACAAGCCCCAAAACGACTACACTTCAAGCTTGGCTCTTCTCCAACGGCTAGTCAATTTAAAAACCATCAAGAGGCGCCTCCCAAACAAAGGTAAGAGTCTATATTATATGCTTGATATTTTGACTAACCAAATCATATTTTCTTGCAGTATTTTGTTTCCTTTTTAGTTTATTTCGAATAAAGAGTCAAGGCATTGTTTAGCCTAAGTTTTTCATTAGGTCCTAAGATTGAGTCATGTAATAAATTTGCTTCAAAGACCCCTAGAAGGGCATAGCTGCATCGGCGAGTATATAAGCCCCTATAAGCAGCCTTGTATTTTTAACCTACTATGAAATATATGAGTCAGTTTGCCCCCTAGCAAAACCCTAAGTCTTTCCGTGTGTGTGAGAAGCAGCATTGAGAGCAACCTAGTCTTATCAAGCTCATTCCATAGAGTTTGTGGCGACTTTCGATCCATCTGATTGAGTTCTTCAATCTATTCACTCCATCTCCATCCCTTGTCCTTGTTGAGTTGTTTATACGAACAAGCAGCTTGGATCCACACTCCATCTTCACGCCATCCTCCATCCAGTGAGATAGCAAGTTGGTTACACGACCATTTGTTGTTTCCCATCCTCCACTGATCCGTTCTAAGAGCAATCAAGCCGGTTATCATCTCAATTCCATTCCATCCGCAAGAACTCACTCCATTCTAACCTCCATCCATCCACCAAGGCTTGATACTCATCCTCTATCCATCCAGTGTGAGAAGGGTGCTTCCCGTGCCCATATCAGCCATAGTCCCCACTCAAGATTAACCGCAAGAGATAAGATGATCCTAATAGTGTGAAGTTTTGCAACTGGTGCAAAAGTATCCACATAATCTTCTCCATAGGTTTGAGTGAAGCCCCTTGCAACCAATCTGGTTTTCTTCCTATCAATCTTTCCATTCGCCAAGTATTTTATAGTAAAGATCCATCTACTGGTCACTGCCTTCTTCCCTTTTGGCAACTCACTTTCATACCATGTGTCATTCTTGATCATTGCACTTGCCTCAGCACCAACTGACTCCTTCCATTCCTTGTCTTTAACTGCTTCCTCATAGGACCTTGGTATGTAGCTCTCATCTAGGCTGACCATGAAGGAACAGTGCTCTTCTGGATACTGAGTAAGAGAGCAGACCACTTGAGATGGGTGCGCAACAGCTTGGGCATTATAGTAGACCCTAGTATTGACCCAATCAGATGGTGGTCTTCTTATCCTAGATCTTTTCCTCAACTGTTGTTGCTGTTCTACTTCCCTTCCCTCAGGTTCTTCCTCCTCTTGATGATCAGGGCTTGGACGTCTCTGACCTTCTTGAGCATCCCCACTTTGATCATGAGACGCTGAACTTCTATCTTCCTCTTGATGATCATCAAACTCCTCTTGACCTGAATCAAACTCTCCACTGCTGTCAGAACTTCCACCTTCCTGATCTTCAGTGTTTCCCCCCTCATGATCAAGGTGGGGAGGCTGATTTCCTTCACTTGTCCCTGTTGGACCACTTCCATTCGGGTTCTTGGTCACTCCAATGCCAAGACCTTCCAAGATAACTCTAAGAGTTGCGGCCTTATCCGAGGTAAGGTCCTTCAACTCCTCTTGATTCTTCTCCTCATAATACCCCCTTTCTTCTATGAACTTGACATTCCTAGACACCAGATCTCTTCTTGCCACTGGATCATAGCACTTGTATCCCTTCTGAGTTGTGGAGTAGCCTATAAACATCGCCTTTGTACTCTTGACTTCTAACTTGTTTCTCATTTCTCCAGGAATCAGTACATAGCAGAGGCACCCAAAGACCTGTAGATAGTTCACTGATGGCTTGTACTTGTTGAGAACCTCAAAGGGGGCTTGATCATTCAGGACCTTTGTGGGTGTGCAGTTGATGAGATAGCAAGCAGTAGTCACAGCATCACTCCAAAATCTCTTAGGCACATTCGCTTGAAACATTAAGGACCTTGCAATCTCCATGAGATGGCGGTTCTTCCTCTCAGCCACTCCATTTTGCTGTGGAGTGTATGGGCAACTGGTCTGATGAAGGATCCCATGACGAGCTAAGTGATCCTTGAAGGCATGACTTGTGTACTCTCCTCCATTATCTGATCTAAAATTTTTAAACTTGGCATGGTAATGGTTAGTCACATAGGATTGAAAGTTTTTAAATGCATCAAGGACCCTATCTTTAGATGGAATGAGAGTTAACCAGGTGTATTTAGATTTTTCATCAATGAATGTCACAAAGTACTTATGATTATCCCTAGATATGCAAGGAGCAGTCCAAACATCAGAATGAATCAAATCAAAGCACTTCTCATAAACAGTAGATGATCTTGGAAAAACATTCTTACAATGCTTGCCTAAAATGCAAGCTTCACATTCATTATTTTCGAAAATAACACCTGATAACATCAAGTTCAAAGCTCTAACATGAGGATGTCCTAGTCTAGCATGCCACAAAGCATTCTTATTCAAAGCAGAAGAAACAGTAGTAAAGGAACAACTAAAATCAGAAACAGGATCAAGCTCTTCAAGCATATATAACTCGCCCTTGGTAACTCCTTTTCCAATCATCCTTTGGCTCTCAATATCCTGAAACTCAACCTCGTTAGGACTGAATATCACCTTACAATTTCAATCATTAGTGCATTTCTTAACTGATAACAGGTTTGAAGTGAATTCAGGCATATAGAAAGCTCTTGAGTTCTTACTAAACAGTTTTATATTTCCCACTCCTCTAATAGGAATCTTATCACCATTAGCAATCATGACATGACCATTAGCTGGTTCAATGTCTTTGATCAGATTGGTGTCACTTATTATGTGATGGGAGGCTCCTGAGTCTACTATCAAAGGTTTAGCTGAGCTATTAGCAATATAACAAGTTCCTTTAGGAATAGAGCAAGCAAGACTTTGGCGGTTCATTTCTAATGTCCTACCAGTTCTATCAGTCCTAGGATCAATCACATTTTCTAGCTTACTAGCAACCATTGAAGCACCAAGAGAATACCCATTAAGGTTACCAAAGGTGTTACCATTCTCCTTGAGCATTTTAATGAGGGCTTCAATGTCAGACCTCCGGATTGTGAGAAAAGAAGATGAATAGGTAGAGTAAACTGAAAAGAAGCTCCTGGTTCTGTTTGAACCAGAGAGAAGGAAAGAGTAAGTGATGAAGAGTGAATGCAGGTGATGAAGTATAAGTGAAGACTATGAAGAGAATCTGAGAGAATAGGAGATTATGAGTAACTTAGGCGGCCCAGAGAGTAGACAGGAGATTATGGAGAGTTTAAGAGAGTTTCTGAGTATGAGAGAGTGGATGAGACTTAGAGAGAATATGAGAGTGTATGAACCAGAGAGAATAATGAAGGAGGAGGTTCAATTCTCCTTAGGAATTTCGTGGGTTATGATGTAAGATTGGAATCACACCAACTTATGATCACTTGATGATCAGTAGATTACAAGCTTCACTTGCGGAATGTGGGACGATTTTAGAGATGGATGATGAATAGATGATTGACTCTCTCAATCAGTGGGTTGATTGACTCTCTCAATCAGTGAACCAAGTGTGTTTGAATCACACAAACAATCTGGAGTTCACGAAATCAATAGAACAACAAAGAATCTCTCTTTGAATCCTAAAGATCGATATTTTATGCAAAGAACACTCTTTGATAAATACTGAATAACTTTTATAAATTCTTAGATGATTGAAAGGTGATTTTTACAATGGACAAGAGTGAGCTTATATAGGTCGTGGCCTTTGCTCAGAATTACAAAAATAAAGGAAAGAAAATCAAGCATTTAAAAACTAGCCGTTGGAGCCTTTTGTGGGATTTGTGCTCCAAGTGAAGAATCTGAGTTTCCTTGAACCTACTCGGTTTTAATGGATAAGAGAGCTGTCTTGGGACCTTCTTGAATGCTTGATAGGTGCTGATCTCGTCCATGAGTTGACAGAAAAAGAGCTGTTGGAGTTTTAATGGCTGAGACTCCAAATAAGGCAAGGTGGGGTAAATGTGGATCCTCCTGATCCTACGTGGGCTGGTGCATGGTAGGAAGTGATGGAACTCCTCTGGATCGTGGATAAGGTCTTGTGGATGGTCTAGAGTATCTCCTGGCTTCCATAGAAAGGTTTGAGTCGGACCAAACTGAATTAGGTTAAGCTTCTTTTCAACTGATATCGGTTTGGGAATTTGGTGCAAACCGGTCTTCTCCTCTGGTCTGATTGAGATCCTCCTGATCCCATGGGTGCTGGTGCTTCTTAAGATGTTTTGGAGTGTCTCTGAATGATGTAGAAGCTCTTCTGGTCGTGTTTCTTTAGATTGGGTTAAGGCAAAACCCGGATCTTCCAAATAAGGCAAGTGTAGGACTGGTTTGGCCGGTTTGGGGAAATTGATCATATCTTCTGGTTTACTCATCCCCTTCTCATGATCTTGGGCTTCCTGGAAAACTAATAAACTCCTCTTGACTCCTATGATCGGCTTTGTCTCGGGCTGTTCCTTCTTTGGGATTGAAACTCCTTCTGAAGTCGGAAGATGCTCCCAGATGAATGGGCTGGAAAACCTCTGTCTTGTAAAATTCATAACTCCTTCATCCGTGGGTATTTTCTCGAAATTCAAGTTAGGCCTGACTTCTTCTTGAGTGTAGAATCCATGAAAATTGGTTTCATGATTTAAACCCTCCTGGTTTAAGAGATATGGTATTTTTAGTGCACATATGTTCTGCTTGACGCCTTGGTTGGGTGAGTGAGGTGTTGGATGGACCTCCGGTTCAGCTACTGGTTTGATGGCCGCATCAGGTTACATGTGAGGGCTTTATAGCCAAGTTACAAGACATTACAAGCACAATAAACTACTAATAAAACATGAAAACTTAAATAACTGATTTTGTAAAGAAAGAGAGATCAGAGCAGGTTCAGAACTGGCTGGGGCAGACTGATAAGGAGCAGGCTGTGGCATGGACAGTCTGGCACGTCCAGAGGAAGAGAAAGTGACTGGAGGAAGAGGGCACATTCAGCTTGGTGTGATAGTGACAGGTCCAGCTGCATCTCCAAAGCCCCCATGTGACTTCTTCTTGTCCAATTCAAACTAGCTCCTTCCATTTGAATTCAAACCAAGTATCCTTAGGTTTCTGAACCTTTAGCCACGTCCAAGAGTTTTCCAAACACCTTTCTTGCCTTGCAAGTCAGGTTAGGTTAAGTGGTTTATGGACAGCCTTCATCTTTCCTTGCAAGTCAAGTCTGCTTGATCCAGATTCTATCTTTGACCAGCTTTGTTTCTTCTTCTCTTTCTTTCATTATTCCAACACGGATGTAGTCTTGATCATTGTTCCTGCTGGTACCACCCGTGTAGGCAACAAGGGACTTTCCTTCACTAGCTTCCCTCTTATCACCATCGGTTGTCTTGCTTGAGCTTGCAACAGTTGATCCCTCCGAGATGTGAGCTCTAGCTTCCCTAATATGATCCTAGGTGAGAGGATCACGTCCCTGAATGCTCTCCAACGATTGTGATGATGAAACAAGTAAAGGATTGAGTCGATACTTCTAAGAGTTGCGGAAAGGCTCTTAGACTATCTAGGTTTGCTTGTAATGTAAGGATGAAGATCCGAAATACACTTAAACAAGCTTTGATCAAACAAGTTTCAGAGAAAGTTTTTTTGATAGAAAGTTTGATGATTTTATTGATCATTTTCGTCCATAATATATAGGGAAGAAGACTGTACATGTACAGCTTCTTGGAAACACACAAAACAATCAAAACAAAGACTGAGTTTAAATTTGAAAATAAGGAAAAGGCTCCTAAGAGAGTTCTGGACGAAACTAGGATAGAAATGGGATAGAAATGGGCTTAGCTTCATCAAGAGGCTTTTGTATGAGTGTTGTGTCCAAGCCTCATTAAAAACCTAAGTTCAGAAAACCCAAATGGGACAAAACCAAACAAAGGAAAAGAGTGCAAGTCACAACACCTCTCTTGATGAATGTCTTAGATGGCTTGAATCACAACCAGTGTGGTTGGATAAGCACAATCTAGACTGCCCTGGATAGTGTATAAGATTTGGTTAAGAGCTTGTTGGAATCTTGCTTTCTTGGATCTTGTCATTGGACCAAGTGGCACGTCTAGGTCCTTGTCCTTTGTTTCCTCAGGTTCAAGCTGGTCTTCAGTTCCATCTTTCTCTTCTTTAAGCTTTGGTTCAAGCTGTTCCATCTCCTCAGTTCCTTTTCTG
>CAJHQP010011085.1:0-16331 GCA_905132765.1 Moricandia arvensis
GCCAAATGAGATGGAAGATAAACAAATGTATTAAATCTGCTTCTTAAATGGAGATCTTGAGGAAGAAGTCTACATTGAGCACACCAAAGGCTACATAGTCAAGGTGAAGAAAGACAAAGTCACTGAGGCTGAACAAGGCACTATGGATTAAAGCAAGCACCAAAGCATGGAACACTCGATTGATAAGTACTTCAGGAGAAAGACTTCAATCAAAGTTCCATATGAGCATGCACTTTATATAAACCAACAGATATATTGATTGCATGCTTGTATGTGGATGACTTGATAATTCACTGCACCAATCCGATTATGTTTAAAGATTTCAAGATAGGAGATGACAAAGGAGTTCAAGATGATGATATTGATTAAATGTCATACTACCTTGGCATTGAAGTAAACGAAGAAAATGGGAATCTTCATCACCAAGAAGGATATGCTAAAGAAGTGCCTTAAGAAGTTCAAGATGGAAGAACAAAATCCATTTGCAAACACCAATGGAAATGTGAGTCAAGTTATCAAAAGGAAGAAGAAGGAGAGAGTGTTGACAACATCTTTAAGAGCTTAGTTGGAGTCTAACGTTATCTAACTTGCACAGCCGACATCCTAACACGCGGATTGGAGTTGTGAGTCAATATATGGAGCATCCACAACAACAACTCATTTCAAGAGCTAAGAGGATCTTAACGCTAATTAAAGGTACATCAACTTTGCTTGTTTACTTACTCTGCGTTACAAAGCTTTTTGGATATAGCGATAGTGATGGGGAGGAGACGTTGAGGACCGAAAAGCACAAGTGGCTTCGTATTTTTCAATTGGAGAACCGTTTCACATGGATGTCAAAGAAAGCAACAATTGTTACAACTCTCTACTTGTGAAGCGAGTACGTAGCGGCTACTTCATGTGTTTGCCATGCTATTTGTTACGAACTGCTAAAGGAAGTTGAGCCTACCAAAGAGAGCCAACGAAGATCTTGTGTGATAACAAAGTCGGAAAAGCATTGCGAAGAATCCAGTTTCATACGGTAAGCAATTGATACTCGTATCACTACATTCGAGAATGTGTTGCAAGATGGATGTGCAATTGGAGTATGTTGAAGACAAATGATAAGTAGCTGATATCTTCACCAAGCCCTCAAGCGTGAAGACTTTATCAAAAATGAGGAGCTTACTGAGTAAACCAATCAAGTTTAAGGGAGGTGTTGAAAACATAAACTTTATTTGGGTTAATTTTGGGCTAATAATCTACTAATCTGTAGCCCAATTTGACCCAAGTTCTAGAATTTATCTAAAAAACTTCCACCTCTTTAAGATAAAAATCTAGATATTTTCATATAATTATCTAGATAATTAAATAAAAATATCAGATATTTTAGTGAATATCTAGATTAAAAATTAAAATATATAAGATATTTTGTACTTTGGAGGCATAAAATACTTCACTCCCTTCAAATTTGTATATCCAAGTTTCAAGAATCATCCAAGAATAAAAAAAGTTTCCTCCTTCATAAAATCTCTTCTCTTCAAAACTTAAACACTTTCTCATTTCTAATAAGTTTCTCATTCCACAGAATCATGCCGGAACGCAGTGACGTTCTAGATAACATTACACTATCAGACCAAACTCCTGGGCTCTTCCTTCGTATAAAGTCTTGCTTGGATAGCTTATATTCTTACTTCTGGCACTCCTTGCATCGTAGAAGATTCCCATCAAAACTCCTTATTTCTTGTCTAATTTTGGTTGAAAGTCTCTTGCTTGGTTTGTTAGTTTCCCGGTTTTGGTCATCGGTTTTCTAGTTTTATAGAAAATTACATTAACTCGTTACTTGGTTCAGTTTGATACAAAATTGGTTTGTTTACTCTGTTACGGGTTTAGTAATTGGTTCGTTTAGATAAGAACAACTTGTTTTCGTTTTTGTTTTGTTACACAAATCCTTGTTCAAAAACAGCGGGCGCCAAACGTTTAACCAGCCGCGTTTACGTGATTCGGTGGTGGCCGTAAGCGAATAAGTCAACTCGGTTTCATTATACGGTTGAACATTTTGTCCCGAGTTAAGCGTGAATTTGATTACGCGTCCGCCTACTTAGAACGTTGGCCAAAAATCGTTACGCTCGCGGGTTTAAATTTTTCTGGCAAAAGCTTCTATATTTTCTGGCCCATGAATTAAAAGCACCATTGATTATAATTTGTGTCGAACACATTTAGACACCCTAACTCCATGTCTCTCTGCGATCTTCATCTTCACAATCGAGGAAAACAGAGCAAATCAAGAGTTGATAAACGTCTGAATCATCAAACCCATCTATTTTAAGAATTTCAAGGTAAATAAGCTCTTCAATCCTTCGTGTTTAAAAATTTTCAAGTTTAGATAAAGAATATCAGAGATTGTGAACTTTTGAGAACAGAGTAAGAAATGGTACAAAGCTTGTTTTATGTTGTTAGCGAACTTGTTAGGTTCTTAGGGAAGCTCTTTGATGTTTATCGAGATTTTTTGATGTCAATGAAGCTTGTATAGGTTGATGACGATTTATTTAGCTTGGTTGATGAGTAACATAATAATATTAATATCTTAGTTTGGAATGTTTTAGTGATCTTGTTTATATGGATTGGCCGTTCTTTGTTCATGTCAAACTCTGCTTATTTTTGTGGAGTGGATCCTTTCGTGACTCACAAATCATCACTTAAGATACAAGAAAATCATCTCTCTTAATGTTTTTTTATCTTATGAACTTTAATGTTGTCTGATTGATTTATCTACTCGCTTTGTTCCTCTCATTTTCAGGTTTTTATATAAACAATTCTAACTTCAAACAATCTACAAAACCACTACAAGTTCAAGATATAATATTTTGCTGATCATTAAAGGAGATAGAGATTAGAAGATACATCCTTTATATTTATGTTTTCATCATATCAAAACTATTACTTTTTGGTGATTCTTGTGAGTGTTATGTTTTGTTTTTATTAATGTGTTGAGAAAGAAAATTGTGATATATATTAAATTGGCATTGAAGAATATTTTTTGTATATTTAAACATTTTGTGTTAAAATGTAATATTATACGTATAATAGTGAAAAAATTCCCACCGTAATACTCTCCGATTTTTGTCGCTTTTTAAATAAATGCTAGGCCAGGGTGTGCCGCAAGCGCTAACGCCTAGCGATTTTCCGAACAAGGCACAAAAACAAGTTTGGCTCGGTTTGGTAAGATAATAAGCACATTTGTTAAGCTCCATTTAGTTTTTGCAAGGCATTTATTTCAGTTCCAAAATCGATTGGGTAATATATTGCGTCTTAATGTAAGTTATCCAGTACGCTTAACGTGATTGTTTCATTTTATGTATTACAAAAATGGAAAAAAATGGGATTAAAAGATAGTATCTCGAAGTTGGTGAGATCAGGAATAGAATGTTATTGGGAGTAAAATCTCTGTTTGATCAAAGCGGCTGAGGCGGAGCTGTACTTGGCTATGATTGATGAAAAGGTTATCTGAAGATTGGACCAAAACAGGATTTAGAGAACTCTCGTTCACCCTAATTTTGTTTTAGCTATTCAGTCTTGTTTTGCTGTATGGAGAGAAGTGACCCAATTCTCTAATTCTCCGTAAGAAAAAGAGAAAAATAAATCAAACATGTATGTTTGTGTTCCAAAAAAAAACAAAAAAAATCAATGTATGTTTTTCCTTAAAGAAAAAAGAATGGTGTAATAAGCTATAGTATAAGACTCTAAACACTAAGCAAGACCTAAAGCCAAAAATTGAGCTCAGAGGTATGTATTTGTCTCTGTTAACAAACTAATCGACTAGATTCATCATTTATTTTCATTATATTCTTCTTCGTACATAATTTATGTTTAAACTTTTGTATTGAAATGTTTACACTAGTTAATTATTTTGATTTAAAACTAAACATAAATAATCTAAAATATGAGTGGTATGATTTTACTGGGAAACCAACAAAACTTAAAAAATAAATCATAGATATAAATATGTATTAATTTTTATAAATAATGTTTGCAAATTCTTAAACCTCAATCATATTTTACAAGATTGGGTATGTTTGTCAAATGGATGGGTTAAACATAACCTATACTTAAAACATTTGAATGGTTTTAGTTTAGGTTGGTTTGGCCTATTTTAAACAACTTTTAAAACTAACCTTGTATCTGAGGGATTTTTTTTAAATCTTTCTGGGTCTTTGGTAATTGTTTTGCTGATTGCAACTTTAGATGCATGTTACTTGTACTCAATGCATTTCATATTAAATGATTCCATTTTGACAAAATAATAACAATGATGATCTAATAACTCCCAAAATAAAATAACGAGAGTATCTATTCTAATGATTAGCAGTTCTGCAACTGCTAAAGTCATTCCGCTCAACTAATTGAATTTTTGCGTATAGAGACAAAGCGATATATCCCCAAATCTGCTTCATATCTACTAATTGTTTTGAAATCAGAATGCAATATTATGTTCTTTCTATGGTTATATAATTTTTTTTTAAAAAACCAAGCTAATAGTCAAAAATATTTCAGACCTATATTCGATTATCAACGTATAGCGATATTTTTTTCCACGGAACATTGTTTTGTATTTAACAAACGATTATTATTCATTTGTTTAAAAATGAAAACAATAAAGTTTGGCTTAACAGAAAATAATCAACATGTTAAAACATTAATCGAAAATATTTCTAAATATTATTTGTAAAGCGAATTTCTTATATACAGATGATTCGTTCTAGAATGTTTAACCATATTTACTGAATCATATTATATTGAGCTCATGCGATTGTACCAAGCGAGACGCAGTCCTTGAATACAATGAAATCTAACCCGCTTAGTGCATTGGTATTACAGGATGGCCGCAAGAAATGTTCAATAGATGATTTGTGTTCCCGACTTACAAAATTCATTCCTCCTTACATAAAATATTAAAATCAGAAACTCTGTGTCTTAAGCCAAATGTCTCATGTCCTCGAACGCACTAAACGTAGAATGTTCATGACACAGAAGTAGAAAATTTAACTTGCTTATGAACACAAAAACAAAAAAACAATACAAATTGACCGAAAATATGAACATCAAGTCTATCTTGCTAAAATGCAAAAAGCATATTTAGTGCAACGAGTCCTCATTTTGAAAGATTTTCTCATTTGAGTGTCACAAGTCTATAACATGACCATCATAATCGAACATGTTTGTAACTGAAGAGTTCTTAATTGAAAGCAAGTATGCAAGAGTGAAATTTCATAAGAACAATACTAATAAAATGCAAATATGTATTTCATAAGTTTCAAAATCAAAAAGTTAAAGCTTAGTGTATAAAATATAATGTAAATAAAAATCAAAACAAATCAAAGCTATTAATCTCAAAAAAGCAAAAACAAATAGAAAACAACTCAAGCTTTTTGTTCTTCAACTGTATCATTGATAATGGCTTCGAATGATGTAGTGTTCACCGTCAACACATTTTATCTTCCGCAAGTAATAATAATTGAATTAAACGTATGTGAAGCATAAATCGAATATATTATTGGTAAAGTAACATTCATCATATTATTCATTTCATCTTTTATGTTTAATTCTCATTAATCGATTCTATAATTTTTTGTTTCAGTGTATGCGACTTACATGTTATCTTGCATTTATTCAGAAGTTCTCGTCATCTTTTTTCTGGATAGATAGATTGACTAGAGTTTCCTCTATTGTACTTATTTTGGTTTTAATAAGCATATAATATATATGAGAATCTGTTTGTTTGATATTATATGACCTCTGACGCACTTACTGATAATATACGTGTACAGTGAAATATATAAGTGAAGCACTAGATCCAGAGCACAGAGGCTCATATTACCTACTGAAAAGTCGCCATTCACACATCAATAGGAAGTATAATTTGAGTTTTGCAGTCACAAGGAATAGTGTCATTATGATGAAAAAAGTTATGCTCATATCTAATATTAAGAGACTGTTATAGTTCTATTAATAAGTGATAAAATTCTAGAGTTAGGCAGGTTTTGTATTATCACTCACACGATTTTCGACGAAAATACCAGTCTATCTTAGACTTATGCAGATATTAGAATGGTGGTCAATGATGTTAAGTGTTGTTTAAAAAGAAACTAGCGATTTCGATGAAGTTTCATAATTTGTATAAGAAAATGTCTAGAATCAATCTTATCAATATGGGTTATTGTTCCTTCCTTTATAACGGTTCCTTTTCGCGGGTGACATCTATCCGATCACGAACATTTCTATTGGACATTTGTAATTTCTTTTGTCTCTTAGGTGAGCTCGCTGTGGGTTAGGAGCCTGATGGGTGGACTGTTCTATAGTTGTTCTCGTCGTCTAAAGACTGGAGTACGCGCATGAGTACTCGAGTAAGTCGCAAGTAACCTCGGATCGACTTTACATCAACGTGTACTCATTGAGGGTCGGCTTATTAAACAATGTTCTGCCGTTTGAAGTTGGTGGTTTAGTGTTCGACTAGTGGAGTACACAGAATAATGTCATATGCGGTTAATTAGATTGATAACTCTAATATTACATATCATTCATATGAATCTCGATTGTATCAAACTTCATTTTGGCTTTCTCGTAGTAATTGTCTTACTTCATCTGAGAAAGAGAGATTGCTGCACATCTCGTCTGTGGCTTTGTCGCCATCTATTTAATTTTCGTTTGTTGTGGAGTCCAATTTATTCCTAGATATCTCTCTGACACTCATGTATTTCCTCGCGATGTCGTGTCTAACCTATATATTGATAATATTTTTGATGTTTTGGGTTTGCTAGTTTTCAACTGTTATCAAACAGTGAATCTCAGCGAGAATAGGCAATAGAAATATGAAAACAGTGATATGCTAATATATCTTCTCTCTACTAGCCTCCTTTCAACTACAATTGTAGGCATAATAACCTTATCGTTTCTCTTATTAAATTTGTGCATAAGACTCTAACTAAATGCTTCTAATATACTCTTTGTTAACATAAATATCTATTGACATCTGGCTTTTCAAAGCATAATGGATAGTGATTTTTATTTTTTTGTCTGAACTTATTTTTCATTCTTATAGATTTGTGTGTTCTATTGCTATTCAATTTTTCTAACTAGCTTTTGTCTACTCAACTCTTTTTAACCACTTTAGTACTATCCACGTATTGTCCATCCATGTCCTTACTTCTTTTCCCCTGAGATCGTTGATCGACTCTTAAGAATCTTGTGATCTCACGTTTTCCATCGGTGAATGCTATTCTCGTATGCAGTCGCGGCATGACCTGTTTGAAGTTAGTTAGTTTTAATTTTAGGTAGTAATACTCTTTTTATCTTTTGGTGTGTATAAGGATGTCTCTAGTAATTGATTTCTTCGCCTTTTCATTACTCTAAATTACTGATGCCTACATATGATGGTTATGAGTATTGGTGAGAGAGTGCGTCATCTAAGCACATAGTTAATCTGAGTGGAAATTCACTCTCTCTCTCTATCCATAGCAATAATCTCCTCAAAAGGCAGTTGAGATTTCATAATGATTTCGTCTTTGTTACTCGGAGTCTGTTACATTTGTTCAACATTGACTAATAAGCAGCAGTATGAATACGTTCTTGTTTTATATTTCTATTCTTTGATATTGTCTTTTTGACACTGTTTCTTCATTTATGAGTTGACTTCAATCGCATAAATTCTTCTCCTTTTCTCTTGTTCCTTCTAAAGAATAAATTTATACCGTAATTCCAATGTTAATTATTTGGGTGTGGATGAGTAGCCACTTAGTACTTGCTCAGAGGTCCGGTCATCTGAAATTTCTGTTGCCAACGCTAAGGTTGTAAAGCGTAAGTAAAAAGTTCTGCATCATAAGTGGCTCATGCTGCGTGTAATTCCAGCACGCGTACTGACGTCATATATAAGCTTGCCTCCACATTCCGTAAGAAAGCGATGACATAGACCAATCGGACACTCAGATTCCCTGGACACAGGTTGAAAGACTCTAATCTTCCTCGTGTCTAAGGGATATGTGATACCTCGAAACATTGGTGCTGTTATTGCCGCTTGAGTTGTCGTTTAGATGGAAGTACATGAGATGAGACTGTGGATACAATAACATTAAATAACTTTCAAAATGTCTCTCACTTTTTCATATGAAAACATATGAGTATGCGCATGGCTTCAAAGGGATTATATTGACTCTGCTAGAGCATGTTTTGTGAGGTACCTATGCCTGAAAAGAGAACAGTATGGCGATTCATAATAATCTCCAATGCTATTGCTGCTTCGTACAATCTTTTTGCTTCTCGATGCATAAGATCCAGCAGCTATCGAGATATATGGGTTATCTCTAACCTACGTAATACATCTCAATGATTGTTGTCAACATTTCTCCCACTGCATGCAACTGGTTGCAAAGTTCTGGTCCTCTATGCGCGTGGGAGAATCCTCTATTGACATTTCAATCAGCATGCTGTGTGTAAAAAGAAAATCCGGCATCTTGGAGTGGATTGCATACAATTTCATCTTGCCTACCATTTAAGGCTACCATTCGTGAAGGGAAAATAACGGTATGAATCAAGGACATGGAAGTAGAAAGTGTTTAGCAGAGTCTAGCCAGCCGCAAAAAGAAGAAGATGCAGATGAAAAGATTGAACTTGAAGATGAATCTGTGAGGATGAATTCGGTAAATCAAAATAGGAACATGCAATGGTCAGAAGTGTGGATCCTTTCATTATGGTTGAAAACACAATGGCAAGATGAAAGTTGTATGCAATCACTCAAGAATGGGTATTCATGATCTCCCACGCGCATAGAATAGCTGGTTGGAGAAGGCATATAATATCGTAGTTAATATCCAAGAATCTCTGGAAGCTGCATCTTAATAGCTGAAGCAAAATTACAACACATAATTATGATAATGTTCTTTTCAGGCAGTTGGTAGGCAGAGTCAATAATCCTGACATGGCATACTCATATGTTTCATATGAAAAAGTGAGAGACATTTGAAAGTATTTGAATGTTGATGCCAAATTCATTGACATAACACGGCAAAAGCAGATGTGTATCCTTCCTGGAGAGTAATCTTCACGTCTGATTGTGGTCATCACTTAATGTGAGGGTAGATGTGTGCGATACGCATTACATTGATCAGAATTGAAAGTTAAACAGCAAAATAATGATATATAGTGCTCTCCCACCCCATATTAAGGTATTATTGTTGCGATGGAGATTCTGAGTCACTAAAAGAGTGGAGAATCAGAAGAAAAACGTTCTCTCTCTTATTAGTCAATGTTACAAGTAAAGACTCGATACAAAATATTATGAAATCTCAACTGCTTTTGAGGGATGATTTGTTATGTAGAGGTGAATTTTCTACGTTTGATGCGCAGTTCACATACTTAACCTCATTGTGCAAGATGGTTTGAAGGTTACTAGAGACTCTTTCACAAAGTAAAAGAGATTATTAAGTAAGTAACATCAACAGAGGCGCATGAGATATTATTTGGAAAATGCGTGGGTTGTTGAGGTATAGAGTTGAAAGCTGGGTCTGATATGAATGTGCCAAACAAGATGAAATTCAACCTACCATATGCTTGAAAGAGCCATCAAGTATTGTGAAGTGTTTTGTTAGCTTGGCCCAGAAATTTAATAAGAGAAACGATAAGTTTTTGCCTACAATTGGGGAATGGAGCCATAGCTGAGAAGATTTGTGCTTTTTTCTAGCATTTTCCTAGATCACTCGTTTGATAACAGGTTTTAACTACCCACATCAAACTTTTATTTCTTGCACGTTCGGAAGATTCATAATTGGCTCCAAATGAATGAGAAAGTGAATATGAGATTGTCAGACACATGTGATACGTATCGCATGAAAGAGAAGTTTGACAAGTATTGTGAAAAAGTTAGTGACTTTTTGGCAATGACATTAGTCTTGACCCCGTTGGAAGCTTACACTTGCAGAATATTGTTCAAGGAGGCCTTGTCATGAGTACACGTGATGCTAAAGTTGAGGTACTTGCGTCTTAAGTTGAGTACTCTGTTTGAATCATAAGACAGAAAATTAAAAGTCCACCTCAGCTTCTACAAAGCCACATGAGGACAAGATTAATAGAATGTTTGGATGGAGGACCGAAAGGAACGTTTGAGAAATATGATGTTGATTCTTGGCATTTTATTTCATTAGAAACTTCATCGAAATCGCTTATGTTTCTTTTAAACAACACTTAACATGATTTATTTTCTTTTCGGCAAAGTCAGTGTTGTTGCAAGTGGAAAGACAACTCTCCCAGTTTATCTTGATAAACATGCGCTAGATATAGCTAACTTTCAGAGCTTTGACATTCTCTAGTTCTGAAACATAATACTCATAGGTATGGCGACTTTCAGTAATGCTTGCGATCTGCTGAGTTTATCATACAAACATCAGTAAGCTTCAGAGTCTAATTTGGCATTGGATCATAAAAGTTCTTAACAAATACAAGAGTAGTGCACTTCCAAAAAATGTTGCAAACTCTGATATGTAGTAGGAATTGGCTAAACAAATTTGGAATCGTTTTAACATGGTAATTGTATTAACCTTACCATATATATTCGAGTTTTATGCTTCAATATACGTTTAATTCAATTATTCATATTTGCGGAAAATGAAAATGTTGTTGACGGTGAGACACTTACATCATTCGAAGCCATTATCAATGATACAGTTGAAGAACAAAAAGCTTGAGTTGTTTTCTTGATTTGGTGTTTTGCTTTTATTTGAGATTAATAGCTTGGATTTGGTTTTGATTTTTATTTACATTCATATTTTAGTACACTAAGCTTTGAACTTTTTGATTTGAACTTATGAAATACATATTTGCATTTTATTGAGTTATTGTTCTTATGAAATACACTCTTGCATACTTGCTTTCAATAAGAACTCTTTCAGTGTACAAACATGTTCGTATTATTATGGTCATGTATAGACTCGTTACACTCAAATGAGAAATCTTTCAAATGAGGACTCGTTGCCACTGAAATATGCTTTTTGCATTCTAGCAAGATACACTTGATGTTCATATTTTCGGTCAATTTGTATTGTTTTTTGTTTTTGTGTTCATAAGCAAGTTAAAGTTTTCTACTTCTGGTCAATGAAACATTCTACGTTTAGTGCGTTCAAGGACATGAGACATTTGGCTTAAGATCACAGAGTTGTCTGATTTTAATATTTTATGTAAGGAGGGAATGAAATTTTGTAAGTCGGGAACACAAATCATCTATTGAACATTTGTCTTGCGGGCCATCCCGGTAATACCAATGCACTAAGCGGGTTAGGATTGGTCATGTATTCAAGGACTGCGTCTCGCTTGGGTACAATCCGCATGAGCCTCAATTAAATATGGATTCATAAATATGTAAACATCTAGAAACGAATCATCTGTATATAAGAAATCGCTTTACAAATAATATTTAGAAGATATTTTCGATAAATGTTTTAACATGTGATTATTTCTGTTTAGCCAAACTTTATTGTTTTTTGTCATTCTTTAAACAAAATGAAATAATAATCGTCTTGTTTAAATACAAACACAGGTTCCGTGGAAAAAAAATACGCTATACCTGTTGATAATCGAATATAGGGTCTGAAATATTTTTGACTATTAAGCTTGGGGTTTTTTAAAAAAAAAATTATATAACCCATAGAAAGACACAAATATTGCATTCTGATTTCAAACAATTAGTAGATATAGAAGCAGATTTGGGGAATATATCGCTTTGTCTCTATACCGCAAAATTCAAATTAGTTTGAGCGGAATGACTTTAGCAGTGCAAAACTGCTAATCATTAGAATAGATACTCTCGTTATTTTATTTTGGGAGTTATTAGATTCATCATTTGTTTATTTATTTTGTCAAAATGTGAATTCATTTAATATGAAATGGGCATTGAGATACAAGTAAACATGGCATCTAAAGCTGCAATCAAGCAAAACACTACCAAGAGACCCCAGAAAAGATTTAAAAAAAAATCCCTCAGATACAAGGTTAGGTTTAAAAAGTGTTAAAATAGGCCAAACCAACCTAAACTAAACCATTCAAATGGTTTTAAGTTTATATGGGTTATGGTTTAACCCAATCCATTTGACAAACATACCCATCTGTAAAATATGATTGAGGTTTAAGAATTTGCAAACATATTTATAAAAATTAAATACATATTTATATCTATTGATTTATGTTTTTAAGTTTTGTTTGTTTCCCAGTAAAATCATACCACTCATATTTTTAGGATTTTGATTTATGTTTTAGTTTTAAATCAAAATATATTAACTAAAGTGTAAAACATTTCAAATACAAAAGTTAAAACATAAATTATTGTGTACGGAAGAAGTATATAATGAAATAAATGATGAATCTAGTCGATTAGTTTGGTTTAACAGAGACAAATAGCATACCTCTTGAGCTCAATTTTTGGCTTTAGTCTTGCCTTAGTTGGTTTAGAGTCTTTAGACTATAGCTTATTACCACCATTCTTTTTTTCTTTTAAGGAAAAACATACATTTGATTTTTTTGTTTTTTTTTGGAACACAAACATACATTTGATTATTCTCTTTTTCTTACGGAGAAATAGAGGAATTGGGTCACTTCTTCTCCCATACAGCAAAATCAAGACCTGAATAGCATAAAACAAAATTAGGAGGAACGAGAGTTCCTAAATCCTGTTTTGGCCCAATCTTCAGGATAACCTTTTCATCAATCATAGCCAAGTACAGCTCCGCCTCAGCCGCTTTGATCATAACAGAGCTTGTACTCCCAATACCATTTCTATTCCTGATCTCCACCAACTTCGAGATACTATCTTTTAGATCCCATTCCATGTAATGACTTATAAAACTGCAAACAATCACGTCAAGCGTACTGGATAACTACATTAAGAACTGCAATATATACCCATATCGATTTGGAATCTGAAATGAAATGCCTTGCAAAAACTAAAATGAAGCTAACAAATGTGCTTATTATCTTACCAAAACCGAGCCAAACTTGATTTTGTGCCTTGTTCGGAAAATCGCTAGGCGTTACGCGTGCGGCACACCCGGGCCTAGCGATTTATTAAAAAGCGGACAAAAAATCGGAGAGTATTACGGGGGAGGAATTTTTTTGTACTATTATACGTATAATATTACATTTTATACACAAAATGTTAAATATACAAAAAATATTCATCAAATGCCAATTTAAATCATATATCACAATTGTTCTTTCTTCAATCACATTTAATAAAAACAAAACATAATCCACTCACAAGAATCACCAAAAAGTATATAGTTTTGATTATGAGAAGAAACAAAAATATAAAGGATTGTATCTTCTAATCCTATTCTCCTTTAATGATCAGCAAAATATATAATCTTGAACTTGTAGTGGTTTTGTAGATTGCTTGAAGTTAGAATTTGGTATATAAAAACCTGAAATGAGAGAGACAAAGACGAGTAGATAAATTCAATCAGACAACATAAAAGTTCATAAGATAAACAAACATAAGAGAGATGATGTTCTTGGTATCTTAAGTGATGAATTTGTGAGTCACGAAGGCATCCACTCCACAATAAATAAGCAGAAGCTTGACATGAACAAAGAACGCCAATATCCATATAACAAGATTCACTAACCATCCAACTAAGATATTAATATATTATATACATCATCAACCAAGCTTAACTAGAATCGTTCATCAACCCTATACAAGCTTCATTGAACATCAAAAATCTTCGTTAAACATCAAAGAAGCTTCCCTAACAACCTAAACAAGTTCGCTAACAACATAAACAAGCTTTGTAACCATTTCTTACTCTGTCTCAAAAGTTCAGCAATCTCTGATGATTTTCTTTATCTTAAACTTTGAAAATTTTAAACACGAAGGATTGAAGAGGCTTATTACCTTGAAATTGCTTAAAATAGGATTGGGTTTGATGATCAGACGTTTATCAACTCTTGATTTGCTCTGTTTTCCTTCGATTGTGAAGAAGATCGCAGAAGAGACAAGGGAGTTAGGGTGTCTAAATTGTGTTGTCGGGACACAAATATAATCAAGGGTGCTTTTAATTCTATGGGCCAGAAAATATAGAAGCTTTTGGGCCAGAAAAATTTAAACCCGCGTAGCGTAACGATTTTTGGCCAACGTTTTCCTAAGTAGGCGGACGCGTAATCAAATTTCACGCTTAACTCGGGACAAAATCGTTCAACCGTATAATGAAACCGAGTTGACCTTATTCGCTACGGCCACCACCCGAATCACGTAAACGCGGCTGATTAAACGTTTAGGCGCCCGCGTTTTTGAACAAGGATTTTGTGTAACAAAACAAAACCAAAAACAAGTTGTTCCTTTATCTAAAACCGAACCAATACTAAACCCGTAACAGAGTAAACCAAACCAATTTTGTATCAAACTGAACCAAGTAAGCGAAGTAATGTAATTTTCTATAAAACTAGTAAACCGATGACCAAACCGGAAACTAACAAACCAAGCAAGAAGACTTTCAACCAAAAGTAGACAAGAAATAAGGAGTTTTGATGGAATCTTCTTACGATGCAAGGAGTGCCAGGATGAGTAAGAATATAAGCGTATCCAAGCAAGACTTTATCCGAAGGAAAAGCCCAGGAGTTTGGTCTGATAGTGTCATGGTTATCTACGAACGTCACTGCGTTTCCGGGCATGATTCTGTTGGAATGAGAAACTTATTAGAAATGGAGAAAGTGTTTAAGTGTTTGAAGAGAAGAGATTTTATGAAGAGGAAACTTTTTTTATTTCTTGGATGATTCTTGAAAACTTGGATGATACAAAATGTGAAGGGAGTGAAGGTATTTATAGCCTCCAAAGTACAAAATATCTTATATATTTTAATTTTAAATCTAGATAATTCTACTAAAATATCTTGATATTTTTATTCTAATTATCTAGATAATTATATGAAAATATCTAGATTTTTTTATCTTAAAGAGGTGGAAGATTTTTCTAGATAAATTCTAGAACTTGGGTCAAATTTGGGCTAACATGATTAGTAGATTATTAGCCCAATAATTAACCCAAATCAAGTTTATGTTTCAACACCCTCCCTTAAACTTGATTTGGTTACTCCGAGTAAGCTCCTCATCTTGATAAAGTCTTCACGCTTGAGTGGCTTTGGTGAAGATATCAGCTACTTGATCATTTGTCTTCACATACTCCAATTGCACATCCATCTTTGCAACACATTCTCGAATGTAGTGATAACGAGTATCAATGTGCTTACTCCGATCATGGAAGACTGGATTTCTTCGCCAATGCTATTGCCGACTTGTTATCAACAAAGATCTTCGTTGGCTCCTCTTGTGGTAGGCTCAACTCCTTTAGCAAGTTTCGTAACCAAATAGCATGGCAAACACATGAAAGTAGCCGCTACGTACTCCGCTTCACAAGTAGAGAGGGTAACAATTGGTTGCTTCTTTGACATCCATGTGGAAAGCGCGTTTCTCCAATTGAAAATACGAAGCCACTTGTGCTTTTCCGGTCCTCAACGTCTCCACCCCAGTCACTATCGCTATATCCAAAAAGCTTGGTAATCGTCAGAGATAGAGTAATACAAGCCAAAGTTGATTTGTACCTTTGACTATAGCGTTAAGATCCTCTTAGCTGCCTTGAAATGAGTTGTTGTTGGATGCTCCATATATTGACTCACAACTCCAACCGCGTGTAGGATGTCGGGCCTTGTGCAAGTTAGATAACGTAGACTTCCAACTAAGCTCTTAAAGAGTGTTGGATCAACACTCTCTCCTTCTTCTTCCTTGATAACTTGACTCCACATTCCATTGGTGTGCAAACTGGATTTGAGTCTTCCATCTTGAACTTCTTAAGCACTTCTTTTAGCACTATCCTTCTTGAGTGATGAAGATTCCATTTTCTTCTTGCTTTACTTCAATGCCAAGGTAGTATGACATTAATCCAATATCAGTCATCTTGAACTCCTTTGTCATCTCCATCTTGAAATCTTCAAACATAATCGGATTGGTGCCAGTGAATAATCAAGTCATCCACATACAAGCATGCAATCAATATATCGTTGTTTTGGGTTTTTGATATAAAGTGCATGCTCATATGGACACTTGATGAAGTCTTTCTCCTTGAAGTACTTATCAATCCGAGTGTTCCAATGCTCTTGTGCTTGCTTTAATCCATAAGTGCCTTGTTCAGCCTCAAGGACTTTGTCTTCTTCACCTTTGACTATGTAGCCTTGTGGTTGCTCAATGTAGACTTCTTCCTCAAGATCTCCATTTAAGAAGGCAGATTTGGACATCCATTTGATGTATCTTCCATCTCATTTGGC
>CAJHQP010011086.1:0-16331 GCA_905132765.1 Moricandia arvensis
TTCGTCATAGAACATGTTTTCCAAAGCTTCTCTATTCCAACAAAGATGCTGATAGTCAATTAGGTCACTCACTTTGACTCCAGGTCAACCAAAATGTTCTTCATAAGAGGAGCTCTTCTCACGTTCCCTTCAGTCCACCTCTCTGTCCAAACTTGAGTCGAGCGTCCATTTCCAAGCTGTTTTCTTAACGTTTTATACCACTTCTTTTCCGAACTGAATGCTTCTCCATGCATACGAGGGTCTTGGTCCATTTTTTGCTTCAAGGAAATCAGAGTGGGTGAAGTATCTGCTCTTGAACAGTCTGGCAAAAAGTGACTCTGGCTCATTGAGAATCCTCCACGCTTGCTTTGCTAACAAGGCTTGGTTAAAACTTTGGATGTCTTTAAAGCCTAAACCTCCTTGCTTCTTAGCTAGACACAAAGTTGTCCAACTTAGCCGGTGAATTTTCCTTTTATGCTCTAGCGAGTTCCACCAGAAATCAGACATTGCCTTGGTTAGATTCTCACAAGACTTCTTGGTCATTTTAAAACAAGACATCGCGTACACTGGCATTGCCATGGCCACAACCTTGATGAGTATTTCTTTTTCCCCCAGCGACAAGAGCTTGGTGAACTAACCAGACAATCTATTCTTAAGTTTATCATAAATGTGAGCCAACATCTTTGTCTTGGATCCACTGAAGCATTCTGGCAATCCCAAGTAAGAGCATGTTCCTTCTTCTTTCATTATACCAGTGATAACTCATATCGCTTCCTTAGTTTGATCTTCCACTTTAGAACCAAAGGTAATGGCCGACTTATCCAAATTCTCTTGTTGCCGTGTAGCATCCTCATAGACCTGCAGAATCCTCATGATTTCCCCAGCTTGTTCTTCATTAGCTCTACATATAAGCAAATTGCCGTCCGCGAATAACATATGGTGAATCATGGGACCATCCTCTAAGAATTGAATTCCTTGCAGATTTTCACTAACCACAGCCGTTTCGATCAAGTGTATGAGACCTTCAGTACAGAGAACAAAGAGAAAGGGTGATAGCGGATCCCTTCGTCTCAAGCCTCTCTCTGGTCGGATGCATCCAAAGGGTTTGTCATTGATGAGAGTGGAGTAAGTTACCGTGGACACTCAGAACATAATTCTTTCCACCCACACGTTGTTAAAATCCAAAGCCTGCAGCAGCGCTCTCAAGTATCCCTATTCAACCCTATCATATGCTTTGGAGATGTACGACTTGATGGCCATGAACCCCTTGGATATCTTAACATTTGCTCTGAGCGAATGAATCATCTCGTGGTGATCAAAATGTTATCTGTGATTAGTCTTTCTTCTACAAACTTAGATTGTGTAGGTGATACGATATCTAGCAGCAAGGGTTTGAGTCTTCCAACCATGATTTTTAATATGATTTTGTATAGGACAAAACATAAGCTGATCGGGCATATGTCAGACATGGAAACAAGCTCTCCTATCTTTGGCAATAGACACAAGTGAGCATAATTCCATACTGATGGAAAGATCCCCGTTCTAAAAAAAATTCAAAACCTCTTTTGTGACTTGATTTCCTACTATGTCCCAATACTTCTGGAAGAAAAGCCCAGTCATGCAATCAGGTCTAGGAGCACTGCTTGGCTTCATTGAAAAAACCGCCTCTCTTACTTTTTCCTTGCAAACTTCTCTATCTAAAATTTCATTCATTGAATGTGACACTCTCTTTGTGAAGCCTTGAAACAGGTTCTGAAATCACCGTTGCCAGTCGATCCAAATAACCTCTTAAAGTATTCATTCGCCACTTCCACTTTAGTTGGTTCTGAGAAATGTACTTGCCCACTCGCGTCCACCAATTTGATGATCTTGTTTTTGTTCATGTTTGCCTTGATGGACACGTGATAGTATTTGGTATTTAAATCCTCTAGTGGCCCATTGGTTTTTGCTTTTATGTTTCCATTATTTTTCCTTTTCTCGGTAAGCTCTTATCAACTCATCTTTGAGATAAGTGATCCTCGTTCTTGACGGGTGACTTGATGATTGCTACCCCTCCAAAGCACATTGTATCTGCGAGATTTTTTTTTTTGAGTTCAAAGTCTCCCTACTCTTCCATTTGCTTAGTGCCTTCCTACAATTTTTCACCTTGTATGATACCTTTGTTACAAAGAGAGGGTGGTTGGTCAACCAATCTTTCTTTATCTCCTCTTTAACCCCTCTTTTGTTGAGAAATCTCGCATCAAACATGAATCATCCTTCGTGATTAAGAGGAGTTGAGATTAGATTTATCAATACTAGTCTGTGTTCTGAACCTCGTTTATCTAGGAAGACCTGGTTAGAAGCCGGGTACAGCTGGTACCATTTTTTGTTTCCAAAACAACGGTCTAGTTTAGATTGGACCCGATGCGTTCCTCTTTGCCCTTCTCACGTGAAGTTGTTCCCTGAACTTTGCAATTCCATCATTTCACATATATCCAACATGTCATTGAAGGGAGCAAATGAATGAACACTTCTTTTTGGACCCCCAACTTTCTCCTCATTATTCTTGATTTCATTGAAATCTCCCATCATACACCACAAATCTTTTCTATGAGCTCCAATTCTTGATAGTCTTTCCCACAATCTTGGTCTAACCTCTCTCAAAGGCCAACCATAAACACAAGACACAAAGAAACGGTCTGTCCCGAACTGTACACCAAAATCTACCAAATTCTTATCTATAAACTTGAAGGAAATATTTACAGAACTTTTCCACATCAAAGCTAGACCTCTGTTGTACTCAATAGGATTTACAGTCATAATCCTATTGTAGCCTAACCATACTTGCATATCTACCAAAGCATCTTTTCCTTGAGTTTCCATCAAAAACAAAATATCAGGGAAATGATGTTGTCTCAATTCCCTTAGTCTTGGAATCACCAGATCATGTGCACGGCCCAAGCCCTGGCAATTCCAGCTCACCATTGTCATTTAAACCTTGGGCAGTCCCTCATTTGGGACCACCAATGGTTTCTTAAACCTTGCAGAGCTTTGGAATGGCTCGACATCATCTTGAGCTTTCCTTTTGGTTTTAGATATTATACCCTCTCCTTTCTTCTTCCCTTCTTCTGGTGACTCCTTCACAATACCCTTGCCATTTCCTTTCCTTTTGAAAGTGCTTGGTTTTCTTCTCACTTTATTTTTCTTACAAGTGGTCCCGGAAGTGCTAGTCTCATAGAAACCAACACTATAACCCGTTGAACCTTCAGGAAGGAAGCTTGACTGAGAAGAGCCCATTTCATGTAGATCAGTATCTTTAATAGAAACAACCTTTCCAGATTAAAGGACTCTACAACCCGCAACTATAGCATAAACCAATAATTTCTCCAGTTTTTGAGTAGACTCCATACTTTTGCTAAAATTGAAAACCACGCCTTTATCTTTATCCAAACAATAAGAAACTCTTGGAGGAGGTTCTAGTCTCAACAAAGTTTTTTGTTGTATCGGGTCGTTCTCCAATTCAACCAGAGAATTTCTCACTATGTCCACCCTCGCTAATTCCTTCGGTCCTTCCGCAGCCATCACATATTATCTCATTCCTTGGAAGACTTCTTGAGCAATTTTTAGTCTTCCATAAGTAGGATTCATACCCAAATGAGTCTCTGGAATCACACCATATAAGGGATCAGATTCATCTAGACCTTCCACGAGCTCTGTGCTTTTGCTTTCAGTAAGAGTCACCAGAATCTTCTCCCATGAACCTTGTTGGACTATTGCGAAGGGACAGTGATCTTGGTCATGTGTTAATCTTTGACATGTGTAGCACCTCTTTTGTAACCGTTCATAATCATACAAGATGTTTACCACCTCTCCTCCCGGTAGAGTTATCTTTTTCGCTCTCCTTAACGGTTTGGAAACATCAAACTTTACTAAAATCCACACCTAATTCTTAGTTGGGCTTCATTTATAAACCATGTTTTCATTGTCGTTTTAATCTGTTTAAAATATTTACTGGGTTGGATTTATGCGATAATTCGTACTCTCATAATAGTTTTTTCAAATTCTCTTTTTGATGATTTAAAAAAAAAGAAAGAAATAGAACTCACATGCTCATCTCTTTGGTGTTGAGTAAAGTTTGTAACTTTTTGGATCTAAAAAGAAAACTTCAATTTGGCTCTTCCTAAATGTTTTTTGTTTTTCTTATCATTTTCGCAAAAGATCCCTGGTCAAAGTGAAATTCGGTCTTTGCAAGCACGTTATACCGCTCTGTTAACAAGGAATAAAACATGTGCTCCTCCATTATTCCTTTTTAACCTGTATGTATTGACGGAAAATACAAAATAAAAACATACGCACAATAATAAAAAAATATAAATAGAAGAAAGAAATATTTAATACGATTTGGAGCTTTCACTATCCTGACACACAAATCAAAATTAATATACGGGGAAACTGACATTCGCATAAATAAATAATTTTGAAGTTGGGCGGTACAAACACTAACGGACTATTTTTAAATTTCGAAATTAACAAATAGGCGCCTAAAGATATTTAGAGGGAAAATAATAATAAGGGGATAATAAACACAGAGCAATATTAAAAAATAAAAACACTCGGGCATCTCCGCTAATATAAAACCCACTCTCTCTCTCTCTCTCACTCGCAGTCGCTCTACTTCATTTCGAAAACCCTAGATCTACTTTCCCTCTCCTCTTCCTCTCCATTTCAGCGAAAATGCGTGAGATCCTTCACATCCAAGGTGGCCAGTGCGGTAACCAGATAGGTGCCAAGTTCTGGGAAGTCGTATGCGCCGAGCACGGCATAGATCCAACCGGTCGTTACACCGGAGACTCAGATCTACAGCTCGAGCGCATCAACGTCTACTACAACGAAGCTAGCTGCGGTAGGTTCGTACCTCGTGCTGTGCTCATGGATCTGGAGCCTGGAACCATGGACAGTCTCAGATCTGGACCCTATGGTCAGACCTTCCGTCCTGATAACTTCGTCTTCGGCCAGTCTGGTGCTGGTAACAACTGGGCGAAAGGTCATTACACTGAAGGTGCTGAGCTTATCGATTCCGTCCTCGATGTTGTTCGTAAGGAAGCCGAGAACTGTGACTGCCTCCAAGGTAAAAGATAATCTTCTAGATCTGCTCGATGTGAGTGTTGATTGTGCTTTCGTTTGAACTGTGAGTGTTTTTTTGATTTGTAGGGTTTCAGGTGTGTCATTCATTGGGAGGAGGAACTGGATCTGGGATGGGAACTCTGTTGATATCGAAGATCAGGGAGGAGTACCCTGACCGCATGATGTTGACGTTCTCTGTGTTCCCTTCGCCTAAGGTCTCTGACACTGTTGTTGAGCCTTACAACGCGACTTTGTCTGTTCATCAGCTTGTTGAGAATGCTGATGAGTGCATGGTTCTTGACAACGAGGCCTTGTACGATATTTGCTTCAGGACTCTCAAACTCACAACCCCTAGCTGTAAGTTATACTAAGCTTCAGCATGGTTTCGTTGGTGGTAGTCTTAAATGTTTAGATCTGACTATATGCCTTTTGATCTGTAGTTGATATGCTTTGTCTTGGTGGTTTACTTGGTATTGGTCATTGTTTTGTATAGTAATTCCAATTTGCAATATCTAGCTTGATTGTTACTCACTATATGTAACCTGCTGTTTCGTGACTGTGCTTAGTGGTCTGTTCTTGTATGTATATACCTCCTGTGTTTCGTGTTGTTGGTCCTCGTTTATACATATGTTTACTGAGTGTTCTTTATTAATGTGATTTCTTCAATCTCATTTTTTTTGCTCTTGCTGTGCATGTTCATTTTATGTGTATGTGTGTATATGGCTAGTATGTAACTCATATATATGTTCTTTCTCTTTATGCAGTTGGTGACTTGAACCATTTGATATCTGCTACAATGTCTGGTGTCACATGCTGTCTGAGATTCCCTGGTCAGCTTAACTCTGACCTCCGTAAGCTTGCTGTCAATCTGATCCCATTCCCACGTCTTCACTTCTTCATGGTGGGTTTTGCTCCTCTCACCTCAAGAGGATCTCAGCAGTACCGTTCCCTCACAGTCCCTGAACTCACCCAGCAAATGTGGGATTCCAAGAACATGATGTGTGCTGCTGACCCAAGACACGGGCGTTACCTCACTGCCTCTGCCATGTTCCGTGGTAAGATGAGCACAAAGGAAGTTGATGAGCAGATGCTGAACGTGCAGAACAAGAACTCATCCTACTTTGTTGAGTGGATCCCCAACAATGTGAAGTCAACAGTCTGTGACATCCCACCTACCGGTCTGAAGATGGCATCCACTTTTATTGGGAACTCAACATCGATCCAAGAGATGTTCAGGCGTGTGAGTGAGCAGTTCACAGCTATGTTCAGGAGGAAGGCTTTCTTGCATTGGTACACAGGTGAAGGAATGGACGAGATGGAGTTCACAGAAGCAGAGAGCAACATGAACGATCTTGTCTCAGAGTACCAGCAATACCAAGACGCAACCGCAGATGAAGAAGGTGAGTACGAGGATGAGGAGGAAGGAGACTACCAACAGGAGGAGTACTGAGAAGATGAGTAAGTGTGTTACCCCCTTTTGAACTTAGTCATTCGTTTTTACTTTTCTTTTAAAAAAAAAAGGAAACCTCAATTACCAGTTGCAGGTTTTTCTATGCTTGTATTGACAAACTATGGATTATGTTGACGTATTATGGTGTGTTGTTTGTGTACTTTTAATTCTTCTCTTTAATTCTTAAATTCGGTTCAGTTTTTCCAATTATCTTTTTCATTCTTTACTACCGGATCATATGTTCATATCCTTCTTTGACATTAGAGAGATAAGATGAACTAAAAAAGCGGAGCAAGTTGAATAAGAAACCGACTTTACAGAACATGATGGAACACCGACCGGGAGACAATTGAGTGAGTTTATGGAAAACGTGTAGAGCAGTGTAGAGAGGGAATATCCTTCAGCTTGTGTTGATTGGCTTGGTGAAAGATGATGGAGACTAACGAGCTTACTTAGAGGAAAGATGAAGCCTTTCTGTTTCTTTCTTTCCAAAGATGATAAACCGCAGCTTCGAGCATCAACTTTCCAAAGTTCCATAAATTGATTATGATGTAACACACCATGAAAGCTCGTGGTTGCACCTGGAACCTTCAACATCATCCTTAAGTACCAATCAAATTTGTACCTAAGGTTTATAAATTTATATGGAAACACCGGTGAAAATAGTGGTGTGGTTAAGAATTCTCGTGAGGGTAGATTTAGATTGTGGGTTATGGAAGATGTTGAGAAAGAGAATTGATCCATGAATACATTTCATTTGCTAGTCTTAACTTCAGATCATGGATAATTTTTGTACCAGCTAGATTTGTCCTAATTTTCTGACATGTTGTCTTTTACTCTTTCCGTTTTAATTGTCGTTGTAAAACAAAATTTTCGTTTCAAAATAAATGTTTGTTTTAAAATTTTTAGTGCAAATTATTAATAATATTCTTCTGCTTATTTTTTATTTATTGAAATATATTTAGGTGTATAGTTAATAATATTTTATTTTTGAAAATATACAAAATTAAATATTTGTAAAATATATATGCATAAACCTAAGAAGGACAATTAAAATAAAACATAATGAGTATATCTTATTGTTTAGAAAAGAAAAACATGAGAAATGTAATTTGAAGAACTTCCTATTATAAGCAATGAGAGCTTCATTTCTTATAAATTACCTAAAGTTAAATTAAGGCATTTCTTATATAGTATATATATATATATATATATATTTATTAAAACAAAATTACTATATAGAAACAACTTTAGTGTTATGTGGTATATTAGAACTACAAAAAGAAAACTTAACAAGGACGTAAATCGAGGTTGTTTTGTCGTAAATAAACTTTTACGACGAAATAACTTCAAAACACAATTCATCGTTAATCGTACGTCGTAATGAAATTATCCTTGCTAAATTGACGTAATGTTACAAAGAGATATTCGTCGTAAAAGACACGTAAACTATTTCGTCGTAAAGGACACGTAGAATACTTTGTCTTAAAGGAGACTTAAGATTTGTCGTCAAATATACGTAAATCTTACGACGCATTTACGTGTTTATCGTATCAAATTCCAAGTAAATTATTACGAGGACATTACGTCTAAGAACACGTAAATTACTCGTTAATTATACGTTGGCCTAACAAATGTTTCCCCATTAAATAGACGTAAACTTAGCTACAAATCTACTTCGATTGTTTTTTTCTATATTTAAAAATTATAATTAAATTAATAAACTAAAACTATTAATAAAATTTAATAATAGAAAATCTGAAAATATTTTATAGATATTTAAGTTTAAATTTATAATACAATAAAGAGAAGAAAAAAAACTAGCTAAGGGTTGTTGAAGTCCGGGAAGAAGTACCAGATCTCGCAGTTTCATTGTACGAGTAGTTTACGACGATTCTTTCCATGTGGATTTTGTGACGAAAAGTGTATTATAAGGAATCAACCAGATCCCGTGTTTTTTTACTACGAAACTACGAGGACTTTTTATGAATCCCTAAAATCTGAAACCCCAAACCCCAAATTTCTTGACTTATAAACTCTATCTCTACTTTCTAGACCATCAATCCACAAATATCTTAACATTTTCCCTAACCCGGAAATCAGTTTATTAATTTAATTTTCATAATTAAAAAAACCACACACATGCATTAAGTCTGAAATTCATCATTTGATTTATATTTTAAAAAATATATCATTATTCGGATATATCATTGGCATTCGAGTCACCACTAGAAGCATCATCACTTTTATCAAACTCGTCTTCAACAGCTTCGTTCGTGGTATCATCGAGAAGATCTTCGTATTGACGATTATGCGAATCAATGACGGGGATGTCATCAGTTTGTTGTTTAGGTTCTCGACTTCATTGATGTATTCTTCATGCAAAAGTGGTTCTTCTCCTTCGATAATTCGTCCATGAGGTGTAACTTTGATAATAGCTTACAAATTAATAACATACTCTTTCAACCGATGGTATGGAATGAAGCTGACTTGATTTGCTTGCGAAGCTAATATGTAAGACTCAAATTTGTTGCACCTTCGGCCAACATTGACATCACAACACCAAATTTATTAAACCGAACACCTCTGTTGTCAACGGGGTCGAACTAGTCACATTTAAAGAGGACGCATTTCAGCTTCAATAACCCTGAGAATTCCACTTCAATGATCTTCTGTAAGATCCCGTAGAAATCTGTTTCGCCTTTCACACAAATTCCTTAATTACTTGTCGCCCACCGTCTACCATACTCATATGCATGAAAAGTAAAGCCTCGTGTAAAATACATCGGTGATGTCGTGACTTTTACAAGTGAACCTTGAAGTAACTCATGAAACCATTGGGGGTAAGATGGATCGGCATATTCAACCTGTAAAAATAAAGAGAACGTTAAAATTATTCATATTAGCGGAGAATACAAAGGTATGCCATAATAATTTGAGTTATTACCTGACTACTGAACCACTTCATAAAGTGTTGATCTTTCCTTTTGTCCACCTCACTTGTGGATATCCCTTGTATTTCTTCTTCAACTTGAGTAACAAATAGTCTGTAAATCACATTATATATATATGTGTGTGTGTATGTTCATAAGTTTCCATATATGTTACCTTTCAAAATCATGGAACAATTTATGCTTGCAATTTAGTAGAATATAAGTGTGTGCACTATGAACGTCTTTTTCACTCGACCACCAAACGTCTTTCAATTTATCACCCAATCGCTAAATTTGGCAAAAGATGTCTGGAACATCATCAACCGCATATGTTTGCACGACACCACCATCATCATATCTTCTTGGAGCTCTTTTCTGAGTATTTACTTTTGGTGCAAAGTAGTATGATGTGAAGTGAGATGTTTAATCCGTCAAACTTCCAACAACTAGAACCTTTAACTTTTGCGAGATTTTTGGCTTTTCCTTTCAAATGTTTCATGGACCGCTCATACTGATACGTTCATCCATAATATACAGGTCCACAAAGCAATGCCTCATACCGGAGGTGGACAACTAGATGCTCCATGACATCATAAAATGCCGGAAGAAATATCTTTTCCAAGTTGCACAATAAGATGAGAATGTTCTCATGAAGTTGTTGAAAGACATCTTCTTTTAGAGTGTGTGCTCAGATCCCTGAAAAATGCTCCAGTAGCTTGTATATTCCAAAAAACAATTAAACACTTTTTAACATCAAAAGGTCATAATGAGGTGGTCCAGGAATCCAAACCGGAATAGAACATCCAATAAAAAACAACGAACGATAGAAAGAGCGAGTAGTCCTAGCTAAACCATCCAACGTCCGATTGAGCAGTCTTGGTATGTGACAAATATTGAATTCTTTAAATCAACTCTTCATAGTAAGAAACTCTCTCAATTCCGCTAAAAATCTAGGCTAATCTTGTGGGGCTTGTATCATCGCAATAAGTTCCTTACAGTCTGTTCCGAAACTCTGACAGTTTGTATGTTGCAGCATTACGTCCATCGCCCAAATTAAAGCTTATAGTTCTGAGTGTAAGGAAGACATATGATTTTCTTTGTTCCTCAACCCTAGGAGTTTCTCTTCTCCTGTTCCATCTATCCATACCCATCCTTATCAACTAAATTGCACCTCAGAGGTCCAAGATCCATCGACCAAAAAATATTATGCAAGTGTGAGATTTCTATATTTGTGTGTTGGATCACTTAGTCATCACCTGGTGAGTTTGCCTCAAACCAGGCTTTGCATTCACTTTGTGCATGACGAATTAGCTCTAACGGATCTCGAGATATTCATTTGAAGAGCTCATCATTTCTTGCTTTCCATAGATACCAAATAATCCATGGATAAAGATCCATGTCTAGATCTGGATCTTTAATTTCACTTTTCCTCGAGAAAAGATAATCCAAGTTTGTGAAGACACTTGACGTAGGAAAGATTCCTGGACACGAGGGTATCGAGGCTAAAGCCCAAGCTTGCACAACAGGCGGACATTCAAAGATAGCATGATTTACAGTTTCATCATGTTTTCCACATATGGGGCAATGATTGTCACAACGCATATGACGTCATTTTAAATTCCCTGTGACAGAAATATATCCAGTCACCATTTGCCATATCAAATGTTTAATTTTTGGGGGAGCATTTATTTAAACATACCCATCATGAAACTTCACTTCTGATGCTACCTAGTTGAACAACACCGACTTTTGTTCTGATGACAATCTAAATATTGAAACTGGAACTTTCCATTGCTTTTTATATGTAACTCACTTCTTGAACAAATTTCAGATAATTTCAACCTCAATTTTATGCTGTCTTTTGTCTTTCCTTGGACATTCAATATTATATTCATGTTATTCCCAGAAAACATTTTTTCTCGATATGCATGACATCGAAGTTCTGGCACAAAATAAGATCCTTCCAGTATAGTAACTCCCAAAATATACTATTCTTGTGTTAGTTGTGCTGAAATCTGTAATAATCAGGCATATACATGGAACATGCCAATTACCCCAATGTAGAACTGTTTTTGAGTTTCGTAGTAATCGATTTGCGCTTCAATTTTTCTCCAGTTAAATATGGAGGAGAAGTGTCTCTTACAATCTTTTTGTACGTAAACAATGTCTTGTTTCTTCGGTACATATGGATAATGGGAAGAAATCGCCTGTGACAATCGAACCAACATGTCTTTCTACCATTCTTCAATTGAAACGCATATGTCATTCCATTACTATATGGATAAGATAATCTCCCATGTGTAGTCCATCGAGACAACATTCAATAAGCAGGAAAGTCACTTATGGTCTACAAAAGCATTGCTCGCGTCATAATTTTTTTTCCGTTGAACTATCATACGTCCTCACCCCTGTTGACCACAAATCTTTCAACTCTTTTATTAACGGTTGTAGAAAAATATCTAGAGAACTTTTTGGATGCTTTGGACCAGATATTAATATGGTCAAGAATAGAAACTCCGGTTGCATGCACATCTCCGGTGGTTGGTTGTATGTCGTAAGAATTACTGACTACAATGAATATTTTCTCCCTGACATTCAAAATGGACTAAATCCATCTGTGCATAATCCAAGTACACATTCCGAATATTTCTAGCTTAATCAGAATGCACTGTATTAAAATGTTTCCAAGCTCTTGCATCTGATGGATGAGTGATCTCACCATTCGTCTGAGTATGTTTGGAATGCCATATCATCCCTCCAACAGTCCTCTCAGATTAGTACAATCTTTTCATCTTGTCTGTAATTGGTAGGTACCACATCCTTTGGTACGGTACCCTATTATGCCCTCGTCCTTACAGTTTGATTCGTGGCTTCTTGGAGAATCAACATTCTCATCATCTCCCCAATAGATCATGCAATTGTCGATACAAACATCTATCATCTCTGAAAACAACCCAAGACTATAAACCAATTCTGAATCTCATAATAAGAATCAACTGACACATTGTCTTCCGGAAAATACTCTTCAAACTAGTCTACCAATGCATCCATGCAATTTTCAGGAAGATTGTGATCAATTTTAATATTCATCATCCTAGCTGCTAACGAAAATTTAGAGAGACCTTCTCTACAACCACTGTAGATTGGTTGATTCGTAGCAGCTAACATTTCATAAAACTTTTTTGCATCTATGTTAGATTCTTTAACTTAATCAGCTACAAATGCATCGGCTACCATATCATGTGCCTTATCATAATATACATTTTGCTCCTACTGATGATAACTATTTTCATTATGCAAATGATCAACCGGTTCATCCTAAAAATTGCTATTACTACTACTAGCTTCATTCCCACAATTAAAACTTTCTCTTGTTAAAACTAAATATAGTAATATGGCGTGAAACCTCTATTTACTAAATGTTTCCACACATTTTCACGAGGAGCAAATTTTGTATTGTTGCATTTTCGACAGGGACAAAACATCTTACCGCTTTCTTGACTTAGTGGTGTAGAATATTCTTAATGCATAAATGTCTCTAACCCGTCAAGAAATTCTTTCGTAACTCTCCCGTCAGCATCTCTATGCATATACATCCAACTCTGTAACTCGAAAATATTGCTATCACTAGACATTTTTTTTTCTTTCACGTTTTTATTTTTTTCGGTGTGTTTCATTTGTAACACAAATGACATATATATATATATATATATATATATAAAGAAATTTCTGAAATTGGTAGGTAATATTTTACTAGGAATTTATGTGGAAACATAATTTTTAAGCCTAACCAAATAAACGTTTACACCTAAAAAAAGTAGATAGACTCGAGAATTCATCATTTAAGAGATGTAAATTGCTTCATCATACAATATAAGCTAAGTTTACGGCTACTTTATGACGAAACACATTGTCGTAAAAATACACGTACACTTACTTCTTTTTTACGACGATATTTTGTTCTCGGTACATTACGACGAAAGTAAATGGAAAATTTTTATCTTTGTAAACTCGATGTAAGGTAAATGTAAATTTGCGAGTCTCCTGTTTGCTTGTAACTTTTCCTAGGAAAGCGGAGGTTTTCTTTTAGTGTAGGGATTATGCCAATGAAAAATTTAAAGTACTACTCGGTTTTCATTAAAAATACTTTCATCATTATTATTTTTGTCACAAAATATGTAAATATTGCTATTAGTGAACTGTATGAATAAGATATTTCAATATCTTTTAATTCAAATTAATAAATATTTAATCATAGCACATTTAAAATTTATATTTTCATCAAAAAATTAACTATTTAATTTAATATAATTAAATAATTTTGTAATTACTATTTCAGTTTTATATAGAATTATTAATTCTATCTTAATTCATATTATGAAAATTCTATAATATATTTTTCAAAACATTATTACATTAGTTTACAAAATAATAATATTTAATAATTGAGTATCATATTTTATAAATGTTAAAAGAAATTATTAAAAGTAGCTAATATTTATATTATGTAGTGATGTGGTGGATCGGATTACATTTATCATGATTGCATTTTTAACAACTATTCTAAGATATATATTTTGGTATAAAAATATTTAGATAAATTAGACATATACCAAAAGTATAATTTTCACTAAATTTTTGTAAACTAAAAATATTCCGCATTCAAGATGCGGATTAAAATATTATACATACTCATGCATTAAAGTTACCATATGGCTAGTTTTCCTTTGTAATATATGTTTTTTAATAGAACTACACTTTATTAGTTTGCTCTGGAAAGTACTATGATTGGGAGTTTTTGTTTTAATTAATTTTGAGATATTCCAAACTTATGGAAAGACTTATACTAATCTCTCAAGGGGAGGCGCAACCTATAGATAACCCTCTCTTCGGGTATTTAAATGAGACTCAAAGCACGGTCTTATGTCTGCATGGCCACACATGTTTATTGTCGTGGGATTGTTTCAAACCCGAGTCTTTAATGTCACCAGATTCGTCTACCATTATACAACTGTTGTGTGGTGAAAAATGGTTGTCTATATTTAATAAATAATAATAAATTACATACAATATGAAATCAAATAAGAACCACCACAACAAAAAACAAATTAAAAGATAACATATGAGTCATTTGTTGTAAATTTATTTTATTATTTGGCAAGGTATATATATATTGTTTATGAGAGAATGACTAGAATAGCATAAAAAAATTGGAATATTACTAGAATAGCATACATTTTCTAAAAATTATTAGAATGTTTTTTGACCCTAGTAAATTACAATAAACACACTTCCTTAGTTTGCCTATATTTTTAATTAAGAATGCCATGTCAGCAAACCGTATTCCACGTCACCTTAACCGTATTCTACGTCACCTTATACGTATTTCATGTCATTAATATTTTTTACACTTACTAATACATTCATTAATTTGTTCAAAACAAGAAAAAAAAATCCAACTCCCCACTCTCTCTTCTGAAGTCGAATTCTTCAAACTCTAGAGAGAGTTTTTCGTTGTGTCGTCGTTCTCTTCACCGTGAACTCTTCTTCTCCAGTCTAGCATTTTTTCTGAAAACGGCCAAGAAGAAATGCGGTCATCGTCTTCTTGGAAATCGTCTACTCCGAAATCGTCCTCTCCGAAAAAGTCTTCTCCGCAGAAGTCTTCTCTGGTAAGTTTCGACTGAGTTTGATCTATACTGTGATTGAATTTGATATATGCTGCGACTGAGTTTGATTTAAGTTGTGACTGAGTGTGATTTTATGTTGACATTGTTGTTTATCATCTGAAATTCTTGAACTGTCTATCCCAATATAGTCTTCGCCGAAATCGTCTTCTCCGCAAGCGTTTCTACGAAATTTTCTTCGTTGCAATCGCCCAAAATCATCTTCTTTGCTGAGTTTTTCGAGTTTGTAGCTGAGTTTTATTTATGTTGTGACTGAGTTACTTTTCTTTTAGGACTGAGTTATATATGCAGTTGTGGCTGAGTTACTTCCTGCGAATCTCCAAATACCTAGGTATAATAAATGTGCATTCTGAGGAGAAAAAGCAAATACATTTTAAAACACCCAAATTGACAATTGTGGGGTGTATTCATTTAAGTTTGTTTGTGATTTGATACCCATATTTCGATAATCTTTTTTTTTCCAGATCTGAGTGAAAGAGAATCTTGAACAAGAAGATAATGGAGGAGACATAAAGAAGTGATAGATTTGGCAAAGACAAGGCAGAGGAGTTCAGTGAAGCTTGGAGACATGGAGGAGTTATCACCGGAATGGTGCAGCAAACCTGTATATTCTTATTTCTTTGTGGAAAACATACCTCAACCATGTATTTTATATTTGACTTATGCTATGTTTATACAACTTAGCTATGTCGTTTATATATCTCAGCCATGTCATTTAAATAACTCAGCCATACCTCAAATATATCATAAAATCAGAATGTTTATATAACTCAGCCGTGTCAATTTGATAACTTAGTCGTGTCGTTTATATAACTCAGTCATACCTCAAACATACCCTAAAATCAAAAATCTGAATTCAAGTACTCTAAATAGTTATATTGAAGATCCTCTTATCAATATCAAGTGAATATAAATCAACTAAAATGTGTATAGTTTCTTGAATTTTCAAGTTGAAACTTTAACTTGATCTTGAGATATATGTTCTCTTACAATTACTTATACAATTCTTACTCACAAGACTTTAACTTTAATCATTTCTTAAATCTAAACCTCAAATCCTAAATTATAAAACTATAAAGTTATAAAAATTATAAAGTTTATCTTTTGAACATTAAATCTGATATTTTTATTATTTAAATTTATTATTATCTAAATTTTAAGGTTTAGGTTTAGAGTTTAGGT
>CAJHQP010011087.1:0-16316 GCA_905132765.1 Moricandia arvensis
TCTTCTTTTTCGAATATTTAAAATGGACTGAAAATGCATATGTGTTATTGGGTAATTGCGGATTTAGTGATTTTTCATGAATTCCGATTTTGAACATAATATTTAGTTGTTCATATGATCTAACTTGTGCAAGTATTTGAAAGTGTAGTTGATTATTTTACAATTGGGATTTGTATTTAAATGCACATGTTTTAGTCGTGTTATGTTAATTTTATTTGACAATTTGACTATATATGTTTGGCAACGCTTTTCTGGATTATTAATTTTCTATATTATATTTCAGTATTCATTTTTGGTAATTTTTAAATAATATACACAATAATTTGAATAATGTATATTAAATGTCTAAAATTAACATGAAAACTGGTTAGTTTGGATATTTGGATAGAGAATTGGAAAAATATTTCAGATATTTTTGTGTTTTAAATTTTGGTTCGGACTATTCATTCCTCTTTTGAAATAGTTTAATATTTTCTCTTTTTTGTATAATTCCGTATTATAAGATATTTTAGATAGTTTTGAGATCTCAAATCCTAAAATAATTAAAATAATTTAAAATTTATAATTTGCGATTCACACATTTTCGGATATCCAAAAAAATCCGGCTAGGGTTAGATTGGATTGTAATTCTTTGGATATTGAAGTTTTGGCTTTTCCTTTAAGTTTTGATTTGGTAATACTTTTTGGGTTAGGTTGGGTTTCATTCTTGATCCAAATATTTTACTCAGTCCTAGTTATATACAATAATTTTAAAACATTTTTTCAAATAGTTTAAAACAAAAAAAAAGTTTTTATTCGTTTTCAGTTTAGATAATAAATTACATTATTGTAAGTGATTTCAGCAAATAATAAATATTGTTAGTATATTTGATAACGATGTTAATAATGTATGTAAACGTAAATATCCGTGAACACTTCCACTCCAGAAACGTTGAAGATTTGAGCAAACATTATTACTCAAGGCAGTTTAAGAAAACATTACTCAAGGGAAAACGAAATCGAAAAGCTAGCAAGAATTAAGCCCCTCCAACAATGTCTCTTTGGATTACCTATCACACTGCACACATTAAAGAGACATTTCGGTGGCTTATCATAACACTTTCATCAGGAAATTGCAAGTAAAAACAGTTTGAGAACAACTTAGTCAGATAGCACTCATAAGCCCACATATACTTAAAACAAAATTAAAAAGTATACAATTGTTTAAGACATGAACCAATACCATATTTAAAATACTTATTTTTATTGGAATTTTGAAGACCACTACCAACTTTTTGACGTATATCTATTGAAACCGTAGTCGGTAACTCCGTGCCATGTACCTGTTAGAAATTAAGAGCATCAGAAATCAGCACATTGTATCATCTAACTACAAATTAAATGATTGTAAAGAACTAATTCAACAGATTTAGGGAAGTGAACTTTACCAGCGTGTCAGAGAACATACGTTTTATATGGTGGACTCAGATTCACCCTCCGGGCCCAGGCCAACATGGGGTGTCCTCATGCATAGTTAGCTGAGGAAAAAACCAACAGCGTTTGAATCATCACATGCTATGCAGGAAGAAACACCTCGCTGGGAGGCTTCTTGGAGAACTTGGAGCAAAGCTGTTGTCTATGACACCAGCCGTTGTCAGTCTGAACTAACGTCAATTGTTTTTGGATTCATGAATAAACACATTAGTGGCAACTTTTTTTACTGGTCACAAAATTTGGAAATTTGCATCACACACACCTGAGGCTGTGAATTTAATGACATAACCATTGAGGTTCAAAGGGGGTTAGGGTCTCTTTCTGGGCTCGCAGATAACTTTGTGGTGTTATTGTGGAGATGTGGCCATCACCACCAAGCTACGATGGTTTTGAGTTGAAGGAAAAATTAGTAGTGAAAATAGAATATATGGAGGTGATGATTAATAACGGTGGAGCTACGTACCATTTCATAGTAAATTTGCAAGTCCAGGAGTTCAAGAAGAAATGAATGTAAGAAGGTACCGTTCAGATACAACCGGCCTGAACAGAAATATGAAGTTATCTAATGAGTTCTATTGCCATACGCATTCGACTGCTGCAAGAGATTACTGAAGAAAAACAATATAATCAACATATTGGTTATATTCTTCCTGTTAGTATGAGTCTTACATAAAGAGTGGTGGAATCTAGAGAAAACCTGAAGGAGTGATTTTTATCACTTCAACCCAACTCATCAAAACATGGGAACAAAACTCGGAACTTCCTCTAAATTAAAATCGAAACTTTGTAAACAAAATTGGCAGAGGATAGATTTCAGGAGAATCACCTTACAAGAGCGAGAAGTAACGAATCTTTAAACGAAAGAGAGGTGGGTCAAAGCTTCAGTCCCAACTCTTTCAACTGCTCCTACTCCGCTTTTGAGGTCATGGCGGGTGAATAGAATTTTAACCAGCGATTGTGTTTTTTCTCTTGAGTCAAAGCACATACATGAAAAATGGAGAAGACAAAAAAGGGGGTGTTCTTGTTGGTTTTTATTTGCTGTTTTGAGAAGGTGGACACGTTCTTCATTCTTATTTAAAGTAATCAACAGATTAGGGATTTGCAAGGAGTTAGGAAAAAGATAATTATATTAGTAATGACAATTGGGTTTGTACCGACCCGCCTAAGCCCGCCCCGCCAGTACTAGATTGAAGCGGGGGTCTTGGCGGTAAGGCCCCGCGTGGGATGCGGTCTCGAGAAGTGCAGCCAAACCCCCACACTGACCCGCCGACTTGCACAGACCCTTGGCGGGTCGGCACCGCGGGACTCCGACTCTCTATGAACTCTGCGAATATTACCTGCAAAAAAAAAAGAGGCAATAGAGATAAGAACACAACAAAAGTCCCTTCTACGAATCAGTTAAACAACAAGATGCTCAACCATGACAAAAAAGACCAACTATCTTTGTTCTCTTTCAACTAAAAAGATAAAATCGACAACAAAGAGTTAGACCGAGTGCATGATTACTCAATAAGAGAACACAACGTTTAAAATCACACAGTAGAGTTAGATCAAAGGCATTGCTTTACTCAATAAGTTTCTCGGTGAAGGTCTTTGCTCCAATCGAAGACAAAGAAGAACACACAGAAGCAAGATTGGAGCTTGAATCACCATCGCCAGGGCACAAGAACCAGCATCCGGAGATTTGTAGGTGATCCAAACTTATTTTCCTCTGTCGGTGATCTTCGATAGTGCTGTCGAGAAGAAAGAAAAAAAGAAACAGAAGGAAGATTGGAGCTTGCTTCAGTCTTCTCGAGCAAGATCCCCTTAATTGCCATTGTTTAAATACCTCTCTGTATTTTTTTTTCAGGTGAAGACAGAAGAGGTGAAGAGGTGACGAGAAGAAATGGTGTTGCGGATTCTCAAAGTCCCGCAGGCTCTTTCAGGCCATCCCGCCAAAGGCCCAGTTACGCATAATCCTAGCCCGCTAGGCCGCTAATTTGGGCCTTCAATGTCAGTGACTAATCCGCCCCCGCAAAGAATTTATTGGGCCAGGCGCGCGGGCAGTTACACGAATTGCCATTCCTAATTATAATCGACGTAGTGGGAAAAGTTTGAAAGAGATAGTTAATGGAGATAATAATGACTTAAACTTTTAAGTGATAAAAAAAAAAGAAAAAATTATTATTGGAGTTTGGTTTCGTCGACCAAGATGTAGAGAAAGAAAATACTGTTAGTGGGTTTGGTTATTGATTAATTAAAGCTATATGGCCCATTTTTGAACTTGCTTATAATGCTGAGTGAAAATTTTACGCATTTAGTGTAACGATGACGTGTCCAAAACCTCCATATCACTATTATGACGTGAGCTAAAATTGAGAAAAAATCTACTTTATTGTTATAGATAGATGATTTATATTCTTTTAAAACTATTTGCATTTTCATCCACGCAACATATCTTTCATCCACATTAAATATGTGTTTGTAGGACGTTTGTTTTGAACGCACGTCAGCAACTCATATATTTTCGATAAAGAGACTGTTGCAGGGGCGATTTTGTTCTATGAGTAAGTTTATAGTGGTTCATGCGTAATATGTTACACAACATATTTTCACATATTCATAACATGACATCTTAATGGTGTGTAACTCACAACATTGTAGACTGGTGTCCAAATACACTAGAAACATCTAGTTCCCTACTTTACTCAGAGGGTATGCCAAGGTAGAGCCTGCGTTGAGCAGCTCGAACTGAATGATTTTCATCACCGCCGAACCTCAGGTTCTATCATACAATTTTATATATTAGGTTTCCTGAATTATTTTGTAGCGTGATTCTAATATTGGTGCATTGTAGGACATTGGGTTCGTGTTAGCGGTAGATGACTGAATAAGGATGGAAAAGGGTGGTGTTACGTTCTGCTCAAGTGCACCAAGAACTCGAAAGGACTGCTTCGTCGTTTACGTGTGGCAGCTGTAACAATACCAACGCTGTTGGTGTTCCGGTATTATGATCATTTAAGTGTTTTACATATTTTTTTATCTACTCTTTACAAAATTATATATAACTGCATCACAGCACTTCTAACATGGAACTCAATATTGTATATGTTACTTAGTTTATCGTGTGGAAATGAGTATTGCCGATGACACTGGAGAGGTCTGTTTGTTTGGTTTGATGGAGAATGACTAAACTGCACAACATGCGTGCATAAGAGGATGGACCTTATGCGTACGTATGAATCACAACTGCATATCATACAATCAGTCATATCACATACACTACATACTATGTGCCTTCAACTGATACTTCTAGCACAGGCTGGAGGGGTGTTACCCGGAAGATACTCAAACCATCTCCTTTTACTGCGGACATGGTTGGCAAGGCATACAGTTTCCGGTTAAGGTTAGCCATACAATTTCAATTCAACATCGGTCTTCTCACATTATGACGATCATGAACCGACCTCATAACTCCAATTTTTGTTAATGACGTAAGTCTAATCTATTTTCCAAATCGTTTCCATTGTAATGAAGCAAGTAATCATATATGTTCCAATTAGCAGGATGGTGATCATGATGATAATGGTGAACGACAATGCCTGGTGCATCTGGGCCTCTCCTAAGGTCAAGCTTGTGGTTGCCGATCGTGGGGAGTATCACTGCGGGATCATCAACTGGTAGGACAATCAAGAATCCTCGCGCACCGGTTAAACTCAAGGCTGCCAGAGCACGGAAGGAATAAGTTGTGGTGAACAACTGTGAGGCTTTTTTAAGTATTTCATAATGCAATAGCATCGTCTATGTTTTTATGTTTACGTATTTCTGGAGTTTGATGTTTGAAAAAACTATTATTATCCTTTCGTTTCTGCAACACTTCGCATCCCATCAACAATGTTTAGGGTGACATCGTTATCAACAATAAAAGAATCAAATAACAAATCAAAGTTGGATTAAACATGTTCCAATAAAATTTCAGTGTATAAGAATGTACTTACAAGTATGTGTGTAATAATCATATTTATATAATTAAATAAAAGTTTAACATGAGTGTCTGTCACACAATCCGACCAATCAAATTACAAGCTACACTCGACAAATCAATCACACATATTATTTATTCATTTCGAAATCGCAAAATTAAACATGCTTTCACATAATACTAAGTGAAACTATAACACCAAACTCATTCTAACACTCCTAAATATGTGATTTTGTTATGCACAATTTTATGATTTAGTAGCTGTTACCGGGTGGGTCCATACTACACTACAACATAATAGATGTTATGCTCAGAAGCATTCCACGTGATCCGAGTACTATGTATGTTTAAAGTCTGTTGTTCCATCAATGTGAATAACCGGTACTCTGATGTTCTACAACTCATGTTATCATTTACGTTATACATATCCTTCATTATCTTACTCATATTCTGAATTCGCGATATGGAACCAATCATTCTTACGTAGCTATCAAGTAAGTACCTTTCATTAGCCTTGCTGTTACATGGAGAGAAGATTAATTCCCGTTTAAATTAATTTTCGTCATTAAGTAGCTATACACTCAAATCCACTATAAAAAACGACATTCTTTCCAGTGACCATTTAGATCTCAATGCCTTAAACGCATTACGTACAGACACCGACAACCTGTTAAGATTCATAGAAGAACTAAGAGATACTCTAAGACATGGTAACAGAAAAGCAAAGGGGAAAGCTAAAGCTCACAGCTGCAGCCGATCTGATCAACGAAGTGTTGGTCCGAAACCGGTGACTCACAAAGCTTTAATGTTGACGATGAATTATATCAGGTCACAAACATGTTTTAGAAAAAATATTATTCTGTTTAATCTTATCTGAAACTTAACTACTTTCCACTCAATCCAAGACATGCAAGGTGAGACGCTTGGTTAGATGGCACAATATCTTCTCAGGATACATATTCAATAGCAGTCATCATTCCCGGAAGTAAAGCTACAAAATTTGTTCTTTGTTTTACTATACCTAATTAACATCCTAAAATAATGTCGAGAATAACTTAAAAGATACACCAAAAATCTATAAAATACCACAAATGACTTAACTTATTAAGGCATTCTGGTTGACATGATGTTTCTCATACAGCAATTGCTTCACGGTTATCTCGCCAACAGGATGCTTCTGCGATCTACTACTCAGACGCCATGGCAGTTGGTTATCATATAGTGATTCAGAATTCTTGGTGACAATCATCGATAGACAATTCATAGTCAATGATCTCTCTGCAAATAATTCAACATACTATAGCTCACATATATTATTTACTCTGTCGGTACGTCAACCACTTAAGAAACGTGGAGAGGAAGACCGTATGCTACTCCAGGTACGTCATGTCTCCACTAACCACTATACTCGGAGACGATACATAACAGTCTAAACGTGTTGGGTAATACAAAAGAAGCTCCTTAAATACACATTAATTTTTAAAATATCTATCGTCGTGGGATATGAAAAAAAGTAATAGTGTCAGGTAATGAATGGAGATATACATCGTTCTCGACTGAATATATGGCATGAACACCCCACACAAAAGTAATCAAATCGCTTGCATTATGTGTTTAAACATTAACCAATTCAGGCTAACTGAACGGATATTTCAAAGATAAATAGTAATAACGTTACTTTTAGTCATTATTATTAATGAAGACTATTTTAACCAATACCAATAGTTTAATAGATGTTTTCACCAAAAATAAATGAAATTACACACCATCATATGTTAAAACTATTAACTTTAACAAAAGAAATACAATAATAAATCCTAAAACATATCCAGAAACTATACTTAAACAGTAAACAATACCACAAATAAAATTTAAAAAAAGTTAAACATATTAAGATAATAGAAGTATACTATTAATAATATCTTAACGCTTACGATCTATATTTCTAATAGTAATACTTATATAAATATCACAAAGTTAAAAACCAAATATAATGTACAAAAGAAGACCTGAATTAATAGACAAAGAGTCCAAGATATGATTTGATATGAAAAATAATAAATAACAATACATGAAATTTAATTTAAAAAGTCACGTCTATAGATAACGATTCGAATAATATTGAACTTAACCGATTAAAATATCAATACAAAACACACAATCATACTACAAACTATCCATTAAAGAAACGAACACATAATACTAAATCGATAGTAAAGAGGCACTACATAACACGTTTCAACAAATAGAAGATGCACATTTTTACAAAAAACCAATTTATAAAATCACTACCAAAATAAAAAACAAAAATAAAAAACAACAACAAGACATTAAACATAAAATAAAAAAATACAGAGACGATCTATAACGTATCATGAAATGCTATCTATATATTATAAGTATGAAAGTGTTCTACACTCACTTACGCATTATTTACAAGTTTAAAATTCATTAGTGGCATTTGAGTCTTTTGGTTTTGCGCCATGGATAACAGCTATAGCTATATAAGCTTCAGTGATATAGAACATGACCACAGACGGGTGTAGTCTTCTATTATATATATATATATATCATATGATTTTCATTCTGTGTAGTATCTCTCACACCAGAATATATATTCATGAAATAAGAATTAATAAATGCAACACTATGTCTAGTATATAGTATTTCTTACGACAAAGGTGATGTGTTGAGTAGAGAGATACTCACTGTACTCACGAGACTTATTTTGATTTATTAATTCTTATTTCATGAATTTTTTTTAAATATACACAAATAAAAATAAATGATGAAAAAAATTATAAGATAATCCGCGCGTAGCGCGGTTAAAATAATAGTATATCTGAAAGTCCAAACAAAAGCTAAATGCACTTAATGAAATTTTAAAATTTTTGTAAGATAAGAGTGTATATTTGGAAAAAAATTAAATTTCATTAACGGAGAATGATACTCTTGTAATGGTATAGATTAAGCATTCATTGATCGTATAGATTCGTGGCTCAATATTTTTTATTTATGTTAAATTGTGTTGTTGTTTTTTATTTTTGTGTAAATTTTGGTACGTAATTTTATAAATTGTTTGTGTAAATGCATGCTTCTATTTGATGAAACGTGTGGTATAGTTGCTCTTTCAGACGATTTAGTATATTATGTGTTCGTAATTCATTCTTTAATGGATTGGTTGTAGTATGGAGTTGTGTGTTCTTTTGTATTGCATTGATATTTTAATCGGTTAAGTTCAATATTATCGAATCGTAATCTATAATGACGTGACTTATTAAATTAACTTCATGTATGTTATTTATTATTGGTTCATATCAAATCATATCTTGGACTCTTTGTCTTATTATATCAGGTCTCTTCTGTACATTATATTTGGTTTTTAACTTTTGTATATTTATAAGTATACTATTAGATAATATAGATCGTAAGCGGCTTAAGTATATTATAGATAGTATACTTCTATTATCTTAATATGTTAACTTTTTTTAAATTGTTATTTTAGTGTATTGTTTACTGTTTAAGTATAGTTTTTTCTGGATATGTTTTTAGAATTTATTATATTTGTATTTCTTTTGTTTAAAGTTAATTAGTTTTTTAACATATGATGTGTGTAATTTCATTTATTTTTGAAAACATCTATAAACTATAGGTATGGTTAAAATAGTCTCATTAATAATAATGACTAAAAGGTAACGTTATTACTATTTATCTTTGAAATATCCGTCAGTTAGCCTGAATTGGTTAATGTTAAACACATAATGCAAGCGATATGGATTTTATTTAATGTGTTCATGCCATATATCAGTCGAGAACGATGTATATCTCCATATCATTACCTGACACTATTACTTTTTTCATATCCCACCGATAGATATTTTTAAAAGTTAATGTGGTAGTTTTAAGGGAGCTTCTTACCCAACACGTTAAGACTGTTATGTATTTCGTCTCCGGAGGTATAGTGGTTAGGTGGAGACATGTACGTACCTGGAGTAGCATACGGTCTCCTCTTCCACGTTTCTTAAGTGGTTGACTTGTACCTGACAGAGTAAATAATATATGTGAGCTATAGTATGTTAGAATGTATTTGCAGAGGAGATCATTGACTATGAATTGTCTATGCGATGATTGTCACCAAGTAATTCTGAATCACGTTTATATTGACTAACCAACTGCCATTGGCTGTCTGGATGTAGTAGATCGCAGAAGCATCCTGTTTTGGCGAGATAACCGTGAAGCAATTGCTGTATGAGAAACATCATGTCAACCAGAATGCCTTAATAAGTTAAGTCATATTGGTATTTTATTAGATTTTGGTGTATCTTTTTCAGTTATTCTCGACATTAGTTTTATGGATGTTAATAAGTATAGTAAAACAAAGAACCAATATTTTGTAGCTTTACTTGCCGGGAATGATGATGCTACTTGAATATGTATCCTGAGAGAGATATTGTGCATCTAACCAAGGGCGTCTCACCTTGCATGTCTTGGATGGAGTGGAAAGTTAGTTAAAGTTCCAGATAAGATTAAACAGAATAATATTTTTTCTAAACATGTTTGTTGACCTGATATTAATTCATCGTCAACATAATAGCTTTGGTTGAGTCACCGGTTTTCGAGACCAACACTTCGTTGATCATGATCGGCTTGCAGCTGTGAGCTTTAGCTTTTCCCCTTTGCTTTTCTGTTTACCATGTCTTAGAGTATCTCTTAGTTTCTTCTATAATCTTAACAGGTTGTCGGAGTTCTGTACGTAATGGTTAAGGCATTGAGGGATCTAAATGGTCACTGGAAAGAATTGTCAGTTTTGTTATAGTGGATTTGAGTGTATGAGCTACTTAATGGACGGAAAATTAATTTAAACGGAATAATCTTTCTCTCCATGTAACAGCAAGGGCTAATGAAAGGTACTTACTTGATAGCTACGTAAGATATGATGGTTCCATATCGCGAATTCAGAAATATGAGTAAGATAATGGAAGGATATGTTATATACGTAAATGAGTAACATGAGTTGTAGAACATCAGAGTACCCGGTTATCACATTTGATGGAACAACAGAACTTAAACATACATAGTACTCGGATCACGTGGAGATGCTTCTGAGCATAACATCTATTTATGTTGTAGTGTAGGTATGGACCCCACCCGGTGAACAGCTACTAAATCATAAAATTGTGCATAACAAAATCACATATAAGGAAGTGTAGAATGAGTTTGGTATGTATAGTTTCACTTAGATTATGTTGAAAGCATGTTTAATTTTTGCGATTCTGAAATTTGGAATAAATAATATGTGTGAATTTTGATTTGTTCGAGTGTAGCTTGTAATTTGGATTGGTCTGGATTGTGTGATCAGACACTCATGTTAAACTTATATTTAATTATATAAATATGATATTACACACTACGTTGTAAGTACATTCTAATACACTGAAATTTATATGGAACATGTTTTATTATCTCAACTTTGATTTGTTATTTGATTCTTTTATTGTTGGATAACGATGTCACCCTAAACATTGGTTGGGATGGGATGCGAAGTGTGTCAGAAACGAAAGAATATAATAGTTTTTTTCAAACATCAAACTCCAGGAAATACGTAAACATAAAAACATAGACGATGCTATTGCATTATTGAAATACTAAAAAAGCCTCAGCAGTTGTTTCACCACAACTTATTCCTTCCGTGCTTCTTGGCAGCCTTTGAGTTTACCGGTGCGCGAGGCTTCTTGGATGTCCTACCAGTTGATGATCCCGCAGCTGATACTCCCCCACGATCGGCACCCACAAGCTTTGACCTTAGGAGAGGCCCAGATGGCACCAGGCATGTCGTCACCATTATCATCATGATCACCATCCTGCTAATTTGGAACATATATGATTACTTGCTTCATACAATGGAACGATTTAGGAAAATACGATTAGACTTACGTCATTAACAAAATTGGGGAGTAGGAGTCGGTCATGATCGTTCATAATGTGAGAAGGACCGATGGTTGGAAGTGAAATTGTAGTGGCTAACCTTAACCTGGAAACTGTATGCCTTGCCAACCATGTCCGCAGTAAAAGGAGATGGTTTGAGTATCTTCCGGGTTAACACCCTCTCCAGCCTGTGCTAGAAGTATCAGTTTGAAAGCACATAGTATGTAGTGTATGTGATATGGACTGATGATTGATATGCATTGTGATTCATACGTACCATAAGGTGTCCATCCTCTTATGCACGCATGTTGTGCAGTTTAGTCATTTCTCCATCAAACCAACAAACAGACCTTCTTCAGTGTCATCGGCAATACTCATTTCCACACGATAACTAAGGTAACATATACAATATGAATTCCATGTTAGAAGGTGCTGGTGATGCAGTTATATATAATTTTGTAAAGAGTAGATAAAAAATATGTAAAACACTTAAATGATTCATAATACCGGAGAACACCAACAGCGTTGGTATTGTTACAGCTGCCACACGTAAACGACGAAGCAGTCCTTTCGAGTTTCTTGGTGCATCTTGAGGCAGGATACGTAACACCACCCTTTGTCCATCCTTATTCCAGTCATCTTACCGGGTACACACGAACCCAATGTCCTACAATGCACCAATATTAGAATCACGTACAAAATAGATTCAGGAAACCTAATATAATAAAATTGTATGATAGAACCTGAGGTTCGGCCGGTGATGATAAACTCATTCAGTTCCGCAGCTGCTCAACGCTCTACCTTGGCATACCCTCTGAGTAAAGTAGGAACTAGAGTGTTTCTAGTGTATTTGGACACCAGTTCTACAATGTTGTGAGTTACACACCATAAGATGTCATGGGTTATGAATATGTGAAATATGTTGTGTAACATATTACGCATGAACCACTATAAACTTACTCATAGAACAAAATCGCCCCTGCAACAGTCTCTTTATCGAAAAATATATGAGTTGCTGACGTTGCGTTCAAAAACAAACGTCCTACAAACACATATTTAATGTGTGATGAAAGATATGTTTGGTGGATGAAAATGCAAATAGTTTTAAAGAATATAAATCATCTATCTATAACAATAAAGTAGATTTTTCTCAATTTTTAGGCCTCCACGTCATAATAGTGATATGGAGGTTTTTGGACACGTCATCGTTACACAAAAGGTAAAGATTTTCACTTCAGCATTATAGCAAGTTCAAAATGGGCCATATACTTTAATAATCAATAACCAAACCCACTAACAGTATTTTCTTTTCTTCTACATCTTGGTCGACGAAACCAAACTCCAATTAATAATTTTTCTTTTTTTTTTTATCACTTAAAAGTTTAAGTCATTATGTATCTCCATTAACTATCTTCTTTCAAACTTTCCCACTACGTCGATTATAATTAGGAATGGCAATTCGTGTAACTGCCCGCGGGCCTGGCCCAATAAATTCTGTTGCGGGGCGGGATTAGTCACTGACATTGAAGGCCCAAAATTTAGCGGGCCTAGCGGGCTAGGGATTATGCGGAACTGGGCCTTTGGCGGGATGGGCCTGAAAGAGCCTGCGGGACATTTGAGGATCCGCAACACCATTTCTTCTCGTCACCTCTTCACCTCTTCTGTCTTCACCTGAAAAAAAAACACGAGAGAGTGTTAAACAATGGCAATTAAGGGGTGATCTTGCTCGAGAAGACTGAAGCAAGCTCCAATCTTCCTTCTGTTGTCTTTTTTTTTCTTCGATCAGCACTATCGAAGATTCACCGACAGAGGAAAATAAGTTTGGATCACCTACAAATCTCCGATGCTGGTTCTTGTGCCCTGGCGATGGTGATTCAAGCTCCAATCTTGCTTCTGGTGTTCTCTTTGTCTTCGATTTGGAGCAAAGGACCTTCACCGAGAACTTATTGAGTAAGCATGCACTTTGATCTAACTCTTACTGTTGATTTAAACGTTGTGTTCTCTTATTGAGTAATCATGCACTCGGGTCTAACTCTTTGTTGTCGATTTCATGCTTTTTAGTGAAAGAAGAACAAGATAGTTGGTCTTTTTTGTCATGGGTTGAGCATCTTGTGTTTAACTGATTCGTAGAAGGACTTTTGTTGTGTTCTTATCTCTATTTGCCTCTTTTTTTTGCAGGTAATATTCGCAGAGTTCATAGAGATCGGAGTCCCGCGGGCCGACCCGCCAAGGGTCTGTGCAAGTCGCGGGTCGGGATTGGGCTGCACTTCTCGAGACCGCATCCCACGCGGGCCTGTACCGCCAAGACCCGCTTCAATCTAGTACTGCGGCGGGCGGGCTTAGGCGGGTCGGTACAACCCAATTGTCATTACTAATTATAATTATCTTTTTCCTAACTCCCTTGCAAATCCCTAATCTGTGATACTTTAAATAAGAATGAAGAACTGTCCACCTTCTCAAAACAGCAAATAAAACCAACAAGAACACCCCCTTTTTGTCTTCTCCATTTTCATGTATGGTGCTTTGACTCAAAGAGAAAAACACATCGCTGGTTAAAAGTTCTATGTTTCACCCGCCATGACTCAAAAGCTGGAGGAGCAGTTGAAAGAGTTGGGATCGAAGCTTGACCCACCTCTCTTTCGTTTAAAGATTCGTTACTCTCGCTCTGTAAGGTGATTCTCCTGAAATCTATCCTCTGCCAATTTTGTTTACAAAGTTTCGATTTTTAATTTAGAGGGAATGTTCCAGTTTTGTTCCATGTTTGATGAGTTGGTTTGAAGTGATAAAAATCACTCCTTCAGGTTTTCTCTAGATCCACCACTCTTTATGTAAGACTCATACTAACAGGAAGAATTAACCAATATGTGATTATATTTGTTTTCTTCAGTAATCTCTTGCAGCAGTCGAATGCGTATGCAATAGAACTCATTAGATAACTTCATATTTCTGTTCAGGCCGGTTGTATCTGAACGGTACCTCTTACATTCATTTCTTCTTTGACTCCTGGACTTGCAAATTTACTATGAAATGTACGGTAGCTCCACCTTATTAATCATCACCTCCATTATATTTCTATTTTCACTACTAATTTTTCCTCCAACTCAAAACCATCGTAGCTTGGTGGGTGATGGCACATCTCCACAATAACACCAAAGTATCTGCGAGCCCAGAAAGAGAGACCCTAACCCCCTTTGAACTCAATGGTTATGTCATTAAATCACAGCCTCAGGTGTGTGTGATGCAAATTTCCAAATTTTGTGACCAGTAAAAAGTTGCCACTAATTGTTTATTCATGAATCAAAAACAATTGACGGTAGTTCAGACTGACAACGGCTGGTGTCATAGACAACAGCTTGCTCCAAGTTCTCCAAGAAGCTCCAGCGAGGTGTTTCTTCCTGCATAGCATGTGATGATTCAAACGCTGTTGGTTTCCTCAGCTAACTATGCATGAGGACACCCCATGTTGGCCTGGCCCGGAAGGTGAATCTGAGTCCACCATATAAAACGTATGTCTCTGACACGCTGGTAAAGTTCACTTCCCTAATCTGTTGGAATTAGTTCTTACAATCATTTAATTTGTAGTTAGATGATACATGTGCTGATTCTGATTGCTCTTAATTTCTAACAGGTACATGGCACGGAAGTACCGACTACGGTCATATAGATATACGTCAAAAAGTTGGTAGTGTTCTCAAAATTCCAATAAAAATAAGTATTTAAATATGGTATTGGTTCATGTCTTAACAATGGTATACTTTTTATTTTGTTTTAAGATATGTGGGCTATGAGTGCTATTCTGACTAAGTTGTTCTCAAACTGTTTTACTTGCAATTTTCCTGATGAAAGTGTTATGATAAGCCACCGAAATGTCTCTTTAATGTGTGCAGTGTGATAGGTATCCAAAGAGACATTGTTGGAGGGGCTTAATCTTGCTAGCTTTGTCGATTTCGTTTTCCCTTGAGTAATGTTTTCTTAAACTGCCTTGAGTAAATGTTTGCTCAAATCTTCAACGTTTCTGGAGTGGAAGTGTCACGGATATTTACGGTTACATACATTATTAATCATCGTATCAATATACAACAATATTTATATTTGTGAAATCACTACAATAATGTAATTTATTATCTAAACTGAAAAACGAATAAAACTTTTTATTTTGTTTTTAAACTATTGAGAAAATGTTTTTACAAATTTATTGTATATAACTAGGACTGAGTAAAATATTTGGATCCAAAGAATGAAACCCAACCTAACCCAAAAAGTATTACCAAATCAAAACTTAAAAGGAAAAAGCCAAAACTTCAATATCCAAAGAATTACAATCCAATCTAACCCTAGCCGGATTTTTTTGGATATCCGAAAATGTGTGAATCGCAATTATAAATTTAAATATTTTAATTATTTTAGGATTTGAGATCTCAAAACTATCTAAAATATCTTATAATACGTGTAATTATACAAAAAGAGAAAATATTTAAACTATTTCAAAATAGGTAATGAATATCCGACAAAATTTTAAAACACAAAAATATCTGAAATATTTTCCAATTCTCTATCCAAATATCCAAACTAAACCAGTTTTCATGTTAATTTTAGACATTTAATTATACATTATTCAAATCTATATGTTGTATATTATTTTAAAAATTACCAAAAATGAATACTAATATATATATAGAAAATTAATAATCCAGAAAAACATGCCAAACATATATAGTCAAATGTCAAATAAAAATTGAAAACATAACGACGACTAAAAAACATGTGCATTTAAATACAAATCCCAATTGTAAAATAGGAATGTCTGTAACTACACTTTCAAATACTTGCACAAGTTAGATCATATGAACAACTAAATATTATGTTCAAATCGGAATTCATGAAAAATCACTAAATCCGCAATTACCCAATAACACATATGCATTTTTCAGTCCATTTTAAATATTCGAAAAAGAAG